>APFE031513860.1:0-67512 GCA_000404065.3 Pinus taeda | reverse complement strand
TCTGTGTATATGTGTTTTATGTGTTATGCTCTCGCATTGTTTATTTTCTTTGTTTTAGAATTTGTATGCAGGTAATTTTTGTATAGGGTTAAAACCTACAGGCATTGCTCCAAAAAATATTTAAGGCTTTGATGGTCTGTGTGGATTTGAAAATGTCACCCAAATAAGTATGGTCGCTAGGTGTCCACTACATGTAAGATGGCCATCATCTCCTTCTCATAGGTAGATTGTCCCAAATTTGTCCCACTTAGTTGTTGGCTAGTGAAGGCCAAGGGTCGACCTTCCTGCATTAAGACAACCCCAATAACCATAACTGAAGCATCACATTCAATCACAAAATATTTGGTGAAGTTGGGTAGTGCCAATATGGGAGTGGAACACATGGCATGTTTGAGAGCTATAAATGCCTGTTGCACTTCATCATTCCAAAGGAATGAATTTTCTTGAGAACGTGAGTGAGGGGTCTAGCAATGCGACCATAATTGCAGACAAATTTGCGATAGTAGCCAGTGAGTCCCAAAAATCCTCTCAAACTCTTCAAGGTCTTTGGTTGAGGCCAATCCTGCATTTCCTGGATCTTTTTGGGATCCACCCTAACACCTTCACGCCCCACAATGTGGCCCAGATACTCGACTTCTTTCATGCCAAAAGAGCACTTGGACAATTTGACAAATAACTTATGCTTCCAGAGTAGTTGCAAGAGCAGGTCTACATGTTGAAGATGCTTTTCCCAGGTGAGGCTGTAGATGAGGATGTCATCAAAGAAAACAGGGACAAATTTTATGATATATGGTTTGACTAGGTGATTCATGAGGCTCTGAAAAGTGGATGGGGCATTACAGAGACCAAATGGCATGACCAGGAATTCATAATGGCCTTCATGAGTTTGGAAAGCAGTCTTTGGGATGTCTACTTCTTTCATGCGAATTTGGTGATAGCCCAAGCGAAGGTCGAGCTTAGTAAAGAATTGAGCCCCATTTAGTTCATCCAGTAAATCATCAACAATCGGGATGGGAGATTTATCTTTGACCATCAACTTGTTGAGGGCCCTGAAGTCTGGACACATATGCCATTCCCCATCTTTCTTGAGCACCATGACCACAAGCGATGAATAAGGACTAATGCTAGGACGAATGACACTAGCTTCCAGGAGTTCCTTGATGATTTTTTCAATTTCAATCTTTTGGGTGAAAGGATATCTATATGGGCGCACATTTGGTGGTTGTGCCCCTGGGACCAAAGTAATGCCATGATCATGTTCCCCTCTCGATGGTGGAAGCTCATGAGACTTGTTAAAGACCTACAGATGGTTGTTTAAGACCTGTTGCATCTCAAGATGAATATGAAGAGAAGTGGGCTCGAAGGCCTGGATGGAATTAAATTAGGCTATAACTCCATGGTGGCCCTTTTTTAACAACTTTTCCATCCTATGCGAGCTAATGATAGAAGTAGCACTTGCCTGGAGCTCGTGGAGGGTATGCATGTCATCATTCTGCTTAAAGCTCATATATAACTCTTAGAAATCCATTGTGATTGGGCCGAGTGTGCGGAGCCATTCAACACCCAAGACAATGTCACACCCACCCATGTTGATGGAAAACATGTGGGTCTTTAGGTGATAATCTCCCATCTAAAGTTTGACATTTTCATAGCAGCCTTCACATTTCATTATCCCCCCATCAGCAATATGGACCTAGAAATTAGAGACTGCTCTGACAAAACAATGCACTTCTTCATAGACTCTTTGATGGATAAAGTTATGCGGACTACCACTGTCAATCAAGATTACTATAGGGTGATGTTTAATAAAACCTCTGACTTTGAGAGTTTGGGGAGAAGAAATTCCTGCCAAAACATGGAGCGAGATAACCATTTCTTTTGGTGTAGCTGGGAGCTCATTGTCTGGCTGGTTGTCCTCATCTTCCTCCTTTGGTCCCTCAAATGGTGGGGCTTCCTTAGATGCACTGTGATCAGTAGCATCAATTTGAAAGAATTTGTGTTCCTTGAATTTATGCCCTCGGGTGTATTTCTTATCACAGTAGTAACACAATCCTTGCTTTCTTCTTTCCGCCATTTCCGCTGGTGACACCTTTTGAACCTTAAGTGTTTGGGTAGTGCTCGGAGCCTAGTTGGGGCATCCTTTCGCTATGAAATTTGGATGAGTCAACTGGGCCACTAACGCGTGTTCTACTTCACGAGCTGTCATGCAAGCTACCAGCCATGAGACAGGGTGGTGCATCCAGACGTGAGCTTGTATGGCGTCTTTGATATCTCTAATAAAACATTCCAAGTAGAGTTCATCTGCTAGACCTCCTGTGCAGAAGGCTAATGCTTCAAAGGCTTTAATATATTCTTTCATTGTGCCTATCTGTCGGAGCTTAGTAAGATGACCCAAAAAGTTAGATTCATGGTCAAAGCGATCAGAAGGGGCTTTTGAGAATATCTGCCAAGTCATTAGCCTTGCATAGCAGTGTTGATGCCACTGCCACCATTGCCATCTTTCTTGGTCCAAGTACAGGCTTCCCACACTTAGCTTAGTCGCATCATCTCTAATGTGATTCAATGTGAAATATTGCTCCATTTGTGATAGCCATATGGCCGGATGAGAGCCATCAAATTTATACATGTCCAGCTTGGGTGGTCGAGGCTGGGACTGTTGGTGGTTTCCATAGAAGTGAAGAGAATGGCTAGAAGGATTTCATTAAAAGCATATGCCTCTGATTGTTCTCCCGACTTGCCCTTGGTGATTGTGTCATTTAAGGACTGGATCTGCTTCGTTAATTCCTCCAACTTGAGTTCAAGGGTGTTTATCTTCTCATTGGCCATAGCTTGAGCTCTGGTTTGTACCATGCAAATAACTGGTGGAGCTGTCGTTACTATGAAAAAAAATTGGGACCACCCAAAATTTTGACGGTAACAAGTGAATGGTACCACCTTGCTCAGCCCATCGAGCTGATTCTTATGGGCTAAGTCTCCTATAAGTGTCCTGGGAGGGTCTCAAATTTTATTTTTTATTTTTATTTTATTTTTTTACTCCAAAAGGAGTTTTACTTCTCACTTAGGAATACTGCAGTCGTCGATTCCCATAAAATTTAATTCTTCCCATTGTCCTACGAGAATCACGCCTAGGTATAGGATCCATAAGCCTCCCTGCACAAATAGTTAGATCTGTCGGCAAAACCCTCAACTGCAGAGTATGAGTAGGAATGTGGCAATGATCGAACCCCTATTTCTAGATCTGAACGGCGGATCTGATTGTTGCAGTTGTGATAGAACCCAACCTGCTAGATCTGATCTGGAAAATATGAGGCACGATCTAGAGAGAGACAAGGGAACTATGGTCTCAAGGAGTGTCAGGTGCTACAGATCACAATATACATAAGGGTCCAACAGTAGTACTCGGCCTAATCTTTCAGGGCACTAACTAAGGAGGATCAACTGTACCCTTATCCGTACTACCTAACTACCCTATCGTACTCGCAAGTAATCTCCCCGAGTGCTATTCTCGGTGTACTATAGCAACAAGACGGCCGACAGTTTATTTATGGCGAGGTTTCGGGTGAGCCTAGGGGGGTTCCGATATACCCAGAGGGTACTTGGAAGACAGTCCGTGCGCGGTTCTATCTAATGCGCTACTACTCGAAGGGGTACCCACAGGGGTTACAAGGGAGTCCAACAAGCGTGACCACCTCTTGTATTTCCTACGTGCATGCCTCCCCAAATCCATAGGTTTATGTGTTCAATGATAGATCCCGTGGTTTAAAGATGCTGGAACATGTCTCTAGCCAAAAAAAAATTCTGCTAAAAATGGAGATCCCACCGGCCCTGGAAAGTGCTCTGATACCACTTGTTATGCTCTTGACCTGCAAGAGGATACTAAAATACCAAATATGCAAAGAAATATAACCCAGAACACAGAACAATGAGAAATAACAACATGTATTTTATTATTCAGAAAGGAAAGTAATGTTCACTTGCCTCTTCAAGGGGGCAACCTCCAATAGAGCAGTGCTCGATTATAAAATAAGACACGATGCTCCTCAAGGGGAGTCTCTATCCTTTATATAGGATTCATACATGCAATACCATGGGTTAGTACCATGGTTCTTATTAATACCATCTATCTAATACCATGGCCCATTTGCAACTAGCTGTGGTCCCTTCTTTAAATGCAGGTCAATCACTTACAATTATTAATATGGGCTTTATTAACTCTTTAACTAACTATAACTATGACTCGGCCCTATTACATAAATAAGGGGGTTAGGGGTGGACCCTAACACCTTTCGAGAAGGCATGAGGCTTGGCATCCTTATCATATTGCACCTTAATTCCTTACTTATGGGCCTCATTAGCTATTGCGACATCAAGTCGAGTTTTATCCAAGCATGTCAGATGTAAGAGACGCTCTTATCTACAAAAGTGGCAGGGAGAAGTTTGACAACAAGTTTCATAGATGGAATTTCACACTCAATAGCAAGTATTGCTTCTAGACTATATACTAATTGAAATGGTGTGAACTTGGTAGTAGTCTGAACAGAAGTTTGATATGTTTGCAGGTTTGCATAAAGGATAAGATGCCAATATGATTTGTGGATCCCTATCATGTGTTGAAGCATCATTTTCAAAACTTTTTTTATTGCCTCAATTTTCCCATTCGCTTGAGGGTAGTAGGGAGTTGAGATCTCATGGTGGATGCCCAACTTGGTAGTGAGTTCATACATCATGTGATTATGGAAATTTTTCCCATGGTCTGTAACTGTAGCTTGTGGTACACCAAATCTTGCAATGACATGATTGAAGAGAAAGAGAGCATCACCTCGACCCAGTTGGTAAAATAGTCTACCACCACAATGATGTATCCATGCCCCCCGGCCGAGCAATGGTTACATGTCATATATTCAATGCCCCATTTTGTGAAAGGTCCAATGGTGTTAACAAGGTGTAAATGAGATGATGTAGTACAGGTTTTACGATCATATATCTGGCAGGCATGACACTTTTTGACCGCGAAAATGTAGTTGCGAAACATAGTAGGCCAAAAGTATCTAGCACACAAAATATTATTTGTGATGGCATAACCAGACATATGTCAACCATATGCCCCAGAATGGAATTCATTTAAATCTTTCTTGGGCTCCTCATGGGTGAGGCACCTTTGAAAAAATGTATCAATACCACGACAATAAAGGGTGTCGCCAATTATAATATAGTTTTTAGCCTATATCGAATATATCGCTAGTCAGGGCGAGAGGTATTGGGATGGAAAGTCTAGGCCTAGAGATATATGATGATATCTCCATACCATGGGTCAGTTGAATCTATCAAGAACAATGACTCATCTAGAATAGAATCACCAAACGTCGTTTATGTTTCGGTAGTAGGAAGGTTGCAAATCAGCTCGACAAAGACTAAGGATTTCTTTGATTTGGATTTGATGAACTCCAAATAGAGCTCTTCGAGGATGACAATCCATTTTGTGTACTTCCCCCTAGTCATTTTTGTGACAAGATGTATGTCATGGGGTTGCAAACAGAAACTACCATAGTCTTGCGAAGCAGGATATAGTGACGAAACCTTTGGATAACCTGAAAATCGCCAAAGCTAACTTTTCAACATGAGTATATTTGATCTCGATATTGTTTAAGTTCTAACTCAAATAATAAATAGGATGTTGATTCCCTACATCATACTCTTGGAACAATACCATAGCGATGGTAGCAATTGCAATGACAAGGTACATGAATTAATCACATTGTTAATCGGGGGACACAATAATGATGCCCGAATCAGAACATATTTCAAGGCATCAAACACCTTTTGGGAAGTGTCATCTCAATGAAAGGGAACCCCTTTCTTTAACAAGCGAGTAAATCCTTTGGTCAATTTAGCATAGTTGCGAACAAATCTTTGTAGAAAGTTATCCTTCCCTTAGATTCGTTGAAGCTGAACAAGAGAGAAAGGAGTAGGAAGATCTAGGATCACTTGGAATTTCAATGGGTCAATATGGATTCCTTGCTTTGATACAACAAAGCCTAGAAGTCGACCAGAGCTTACACAAAACACACACTTGTGCGGATTTAGCCTAATATTATAATGTCAACAATGTAAAATATAGCCCTAAGATTCATTGGATGATCAACATAATGATTCGAGTGAGAAAGTAGGTCTTCCTAATATGGTTGTACAATGTGCTTAATGTCATGGAAGGCATAATTCATTTCCCTCTGAAATTTTTACCTAGAATTTTTCAATCTGAAAGGGAGCTTTTGATATGTAAATATGCCCCATGGATAAATAAATGTGGTTTTATGTTGGTCCGATGGGAGAATGTTGATATGATTGTAGTCAGAAAAGGCATCCATAAATTAAAATATTTCATGACTAGCAAAATCATCAACAATCTAGTCGATAAATGGGGTAGGATAATATTCCTTAGGACAAGCACGATTAATGTACCAGTAATCGATACACACACAAATTATCCCCTGCTTCTTCATGACAGGAACAATGTTTGACACCCAATCAGTTAGAGGTACTTGGTAGATGAACCTAGGGAGTAGAAAATTTTCAACTTCATCCTTAATAGTGACAACCTTCTTAGGATGGACCAGACATAGATGTTGTCGAACTGGTTTTCGATTAGGATATGTTTTGATTTCATTTACAGCAATGTTTGGTTCAATACCTAGCATCTCTTCATAAGACTAGGCGAAAATGTCTCTAAACTCCTAGAAAACGGATTTCTAAGTCTTGATCTCATTGGGAGAGCAAGATGCTCCAATATGTATGTTCTCGAAAATTTTGGGTTTGATCAAAATATCGAGAGGAATAGTCCCTTCAATATTTGACAAATTCTTCTCAAAATCGATATCATGGATAGATATGGAACTCGCAGACATCTCAATGCCTTTGGGCCAATAGATTACTAATATTATCCTCAAAGGAATATTGCAAGGAGGAACGATGGCGATGGTCATCCCACGATACATCATCTGACATCATGATCTCCGTGATGCTCTCATAAGTAGAAATTGTACCAGAGAATAGATTAGAGGATGTGTCATAATCTAAGGAATGATCAACCCAATTGATCGAAGAGGAGAAATTATGTGTAGCACAGGCTGAATAGATGGCTTCATAGTCGAGCTCAATGCGAGTGGGCAATATGTGGTCACCTAAGGTATCAATATTAGATTCATTTGGTACTACCCAAGGATCAAATGGAGTAGCACAAGAAGATATCATGTGGACATAGGCAACCAGATTAGAGTTGTATTAAATTTTAAACTTTTGTGGTCATTTTTTGGAAAAATATGACCTAGATTATCCACAGTACCTTGTTCATCGTGTCAACGTTTCGAACCCCAAAGGGGATCCATCATTAGGACAGAAATTGAGTGATAGATTGAGATAAGAATGTACCAATGAGAACAAATAAATAAATAAATACCTACTGCTAAATTAAAGTAGAAGCCGACTAATTCATAAGGCTAAAATAAACTATTCAATTATATTTGCTTTATTTCTTATTTTAATTTAACCTAATAAGAATTACTAAATAATAAAATTGATTAATTCTAAATAGATAAAATAAATATCATAAGATTATTATTTCATTGTTTAAATATTACCTAATATGATTACCAATTATAATTAATTTTTTTAATTGTATTTGTATTTATTTGAATTCTCATTAATTTTTGTAACCCTATAAATAAATTAGTTTATTGATTTTTAAGTTTTACAAAATAATAATACATCTAATTAATTCTTATTTATTATTAAAATAAATGAATAGATTAAATTAAATATAATTCATTAAATACCTAATAAATAATTTGATTTAGATTTAAATTAATATAATCAAGATTAGAACGAACTCTCATGAGCTCCATAGTGAAACGGGTCGTTGGGTAGTTCCTAAAACACCATGGATGGAAAGGTTCTGCCATCTCTGAGAGAATGCAAACATCGAGGATGAAAATCACTTCCTCTTAAAGTGCCCTGTGTACAACCACATTAGATCTCAGTTTCAAAATCTTTGTTGTGATACTGACCTTCCTAGCCCTTTACGTTGTCAAAATTACAGTGAGCTCGGGAGGCTTCTCTCCAATAATGGTTGGTAACTAGGAGGGATAGATGGGCCACCATATAAATGTGTCTTTAGCGATGTTGCAAACATAGATGAAGCTACAACATGGGTTGTCTAGGTCATAGTGGTAGATTTAGGTTGAGAAACCATAGCAGACTCAATCGTGGTTAACTATCCCAAAGAGGATTGCCAAGGGAAATTTAAGGGTGGGTGGAAAGGAGATGAACCAGACAAGGGAGCTTGTGATGGAGTATGAGGAGAAGGAAAAGGATGGGCATGGTAAAGAGCATTCCCCCTCAAATAGATAGAACAGGAAGGTCGAGGCTCTTCTTGAGGAATCTCCTCAATACTCACAAGACCGGGTAGAAGTGGTTCATCATAAAGTCCAATATATATAGGTTGCGGTTGGGTCCTAGATAAAGGAAGAGAAGAAGAAGGTCCTAAAATAATAGGTATAGTTAATTGAGGTGCCTCAGGGTGTATAACCTCAAGTTGTAATGTTTTTGATTCAATAAACTCAGGTTCAATAACCTTAGGTAATAAAATCCCAGGTTCTTTTGTTTCGACTATGTCAGACTCACCATCAAATGATAGAAGTAATATTGGGTTCAGTACTCACTAGAAGAGAGGATTCTGGTGGATCAATTTGAGATGGAGGACTAGAAGGAGTAGCTCCTGAAGTACTAGATTTGGTAGTCCGCGTCTTTTTTCTTATTTTGACAATGTCTAGGAGTTGCCTCAAGAGGAAGAAGAGGCAATATTTGCATCCTATGCGAATGACAGTGTTGAGGGAGTTTTTCTTCCATGTTGGTTTAATAAACTTTAAAAATTAACAACAAAAATAAATCAAAAGAGGGTAATATAGGAAAAGGGTTTACCAAGAAACTGTGAACTATAATATTCCACCTTGGAGAACCAATGATTTACATATAGGAAGGAAATCTCCCTGAATGTTGTGTTCGGTGTATCATAGTATATAAGGAGGCCGACTCGGTTACCTAAGGTGAGGATAGCAACCTAGTGTGGACTTGCAAAATATACCCAAAGATATGTCAAAGCACAATCTGTGTTAGTGATGTCTAATGTGTAACCGTACGATGAGAGTGTTCCCATATACTTTTCATGTGTGGAGCGCCATCCGATATACCCAAAGGTACGTGGAGGACGGTCTGATACACTAATGTATGTGGAACAAGCTATCACCCATGGAATGCAACACTGCCAAAAAATGACAGCTCCTATGTTTATAGACATCATAACTCTAGCCTAGACCTCTAGATATTTGCGTTAATATTTCAAATGCTCTTTAAGATTGATTTAATAAATTTTAGAGTTATCTTGAATTATGTTTCAATTTTCAAGGCTCACTGCGAATTTGACCTGAATATCCTAAGAGTGAAATCTAGCATGATAAAATGATTTTTTTGTTTTCAATGAAAATATATGTATGGGATTTTTGATGGTGTTGGACTCGCCAACATGTCAAGGGGATCTCCCCAGTAAGAAGTCCCAATTAGACCTCAAACCATTTGGTGTAGGAGTCCTAGTAGTGGGTCATAGGGTAATGCCTTGACCACGATGTTGCACAGAGGCAAGTAAGATAAATCTGTCAGTAGTAAGGGTGTGACTAATGCAGTGAGTCAAGGAAGGTGTATGAGAGGTTCTAACACTTCGAAGGGAGAAGAAGTTGAAGGTGAGTTCTAGGTTGAAAGGGATCAGTCCCAATTTGGCTAGGAACACACAACACAAAAGGACATGCACAGCTTCCAGCGGAGCAGGCCATTCGGATGTGGTAGTCACATCATACAAGGTAAGATAACACATACAACACTCATGGATCAGTCTGAGATGAGTGTGACGGTTGTTACAGCAAGGTTCATGTGAAAGGTCTGTTTGATGCTAGGCAGAGCAGTCGACACAGACAGTGACAGCATTAACAACATATGCAACACATTAGATTCATAAAATTGCATACAAATTAGTTTATACACTAGTACGTAAGTTAAACAACATATATCATTAAGGCAACCGGAGCAGTCCAACTACAATAACAACATACGCATGAAAAAGTGTTGGCCCTTGTTAAGTCATAATCATACAATACACCATGTAAACCCGCTAGCCCCAACAGTGGAATGTTACAGCCACATATGTCTGCTCCTCCAAAGAGATTAACTAGCTCTGTGCAGTGGAGAAGCCAAGGCCTATTACAATACTGTCCAAGCTTTATCCAAGATAGTCTTATCAAAAGCTTGGCTGACCAAAAGACTATACAATGAGTTATGAGGACTATTTATAGCAAAGGGTGGGGTGGCCCTTGACATTCCCCTTTGTGACAATTCAACTACCCTCATGACTCTTCACCTACTCTATGACTGTTACATCCAAGCATTGACACTTGACTTATGCTTGACATGACTCAAAATTACAATGCACATGTACTCATGTGAGACAACATGGCTTGAGCAAGCCTTACACAACATCGCTGACACTCGGTCCGCTATGATGAGACCAACTCTTTGACATGTTTGTGATGGTGAAGGTGGTGAATTGATGCCAATCTTGGTCATCCGTGATGGTGTGCATGCACCTCATGGTGACATCTTGCTAAAGCAAACTCTTGCCTCCATTGCAACTGGTGCATTGGTTCAACCCCTTCATCCAACTCATCTACTAACATGCACATGGTATTCTTGGGTACAGTTGAACTGGAAACACACTGATGCATAGCGTCCATTTTGATCTTCAAGTGTCTGCCAATGGTCATGCGCATCAACTTGATGAAGTACATGTTCAGCCCCAGTTGGGATTGCTTCTTGTCTTTGCCTTGGTGAGTGTGTTGAATGGGTTGTATTGCATGCTTGCGCTGAACGACATTCATGTTGTTGAATCCCTTGCATGTGATCAACAACACTGCTCACCATGTCTACTCTGTGTTAGCTATTGGGGTGGATCCTTAAATTGTACGAGTGTAGTTTCATTACTGAGTGCATGTTTTGTCCACTGTTGTTCCTATTCCTATTGCAACTCATTCGTTTGTGTGTGCAGCTTCATGTTCTTCCTAAGTTGTTGCTTCAACACATGCAACTCCTTCTTTGTTCAATCTTCTACCTTCGTGTAATCTTCATGTCGCACTGTCTCTTCATAGCCAGAGTCTCCAAAGTTGCTTTCATCATCAATGGACCTGCTTAAGCTTGCAACCTTGTTTCACCTCCATGTTGTCAACAACCCTCCTCTTGCATTCATTGCATTTGGTATGATGTCTTCTGTTACTCTTCATGACGTTGCTCGCTGTGATGTTGTTGTTGTCATATCTTGATGTCCTTGTCTACAAACAACTTGATGTCTTCGTGGGTAGGTAAGTCCATGGACACTTGATCGACTACATCCCCAAGTGTACTATGAACGGTGTCTTTGTCTCTTCTCTCCTGTAAACCATTGTACTTGTACTGTTGAGAGGCAGATGAACACCTGGGATACCTTGAGACATGGCAACACTCATGGCAAGCAATCTGTCAGTCGCAAATCAAAATGAACATGAGAACTGAATTGCAACATACCTAGGTGCATGATCATGAAGGTTGCACAATTTCAGATGGGAGGTTGGAAGACCGACTACAGAGACTGCACAAGGCACAGTCTGGGTTGTTGAAAGAATGGCTGACTGCTAGAACTATGCAATGCATAGTCTAGTCTCGCTACTGACTACTGGGATTGCGCAATTTCTTGGGCCAAGTAGCCACTATCCTCCAGAAATGCACAAACCAGTCCTAGAGACCAGTGCTGGGCAGGAATGCGCAAATCTGGAGAGGAAGGTGAGCCTTCCTTTCCCAGATTGTGCAATGCAGCCTTGGTGAAGGCAAAGTCCAGGCTAAGGTTGGCCCGACTCACCGACAGGAAACTAAATGCAACTAAGAAAGTAAATGCAAGGAGACACTGATAGCATAAGTGATTGATAGTGCATGTAAAACATGAATGAAAGATTCAGCAAACAGATCAACATGCATGTGGGTGAGGCAGTTCGCCGATTGGGTGAACGTCCGTGAAAAACAATTTCATGCATGTGACAACAGTGAGATAGCTACGAAAACAGAAACAAAGCTAGGACAAGCTAGTATATATGTAAATGACAGCAGGCATTCAGAGAAATCAAGCAAATAGTACTCCCACAAGTAAAAACACAAAAAGCGACAAAAATGTAGCACAAGGCATGGGAAGTGGACTTGCCGCAAATAGTTGAGATGAATGTGCCGACTACTCCTAGATGTGATGTGGGGTGTCAGAGCTACAAGGTTGATGTGAGGAGTGATCTCTACAGCGTCTAGTTGATGAGTTTTGATAACATCGAGGTTGTGATGCGCATGCCACGAATTTAGGGGAAAAGACACTTAGAGGGAGGTTTCAGAATTGCTCCTTGCATGTAACCTCCAACTGCTAAACATAGATCCCTGAAATACAATATGCCTTTGCATGTTGCCTTCGGAGAAGAAGCCCATGCATGCAAGTTTATTTTGCTCAGTCCTGGAGGGAACCGGTCAACTCAGCTACACATGCAAGAGATTGCTCGACTGCTAGAGAAAAAATCTGCATTTCTCGCTGGGAGCTGAGCTAGTTGCCCAGGAGATTTGCACAATTTCTAGGCAGAGTAGCTGACTACTACGCAGATTTGTGCAAATTCTGGGCTGAGCAACCTTGCTGGGGAAATTTTCCCAAATTTTGTTGGGAGTGTTGCTAGGCAGGATTGTGCAATCCTGGAGCCCAGTAAGCTGCATGAGAGGATTGTGCAATTTCTGGAGGGAAGGTTGGTTTCCCTCCATAAATGTGCAATTTTCAAGGGGATGTTTCTCAGCCTATGGCTGGACCAAGTTCAGGTGAACAGCCTGTGAGGGGAATGGATCAAGCTATGACCGACAGGCTTCCTTTGTGCAAGAAAGACATTGAAGCTTATGAACTTGACGAAGTAAGGCAAGATATTGTGAAGGTTGGAAGGGAGGCTCCAAAATGACGCTAAGGCAAAATTTTGGAGGGTGGTTGTGGCCGCTACAACACTTGGCGACACACTAGTAGAACTCCAACTCTCTGAATGGACCTTGTTCGTGAAAAGCAAGTCTAACACCTTCAGAAGTATTGTTCGGTTTTTAGCTCATCTTGGTTTCACACTAAATTGATTGTAATATGTAGCATATGCCAAAAACTTGGCCAATTGACACACATTCCAAGCCAAGGAAACACAGTTGTTTCGATTAGAGTTGAGGGGTATATAGGTGCACAAGCATTATAGTCGTCAGAGTCTTAGTTTCATCTCTGGTGTTGCTCCACTGCCAGCAGACCTAAACAATACCTTGGTGGAGTCACATAGGAACACAAGCATGGCTATGCTACTAGCGAGCCTGGTCAGTACCCTAGTAGAGTTACTTGCATCAGGAAGCCTTTCTCTTCTTTCGCCTTAATTCATTTTGAATTTTGAATTTTTTACTTTTCATTTTTTCATTTTTCACTGTGCATAGCACTTATTCATTTCAGAGGTGGAAGAACGATCCTGACTTATTGAGAGCAGAAGAGGTTGTTCCAACAGAGAAGTAGTTTATTGTATCTCTGACATTCTTGTGAAGGCTTCCCCTTTACCTTACTCTACTTGAATGAGCTGACAAGGGTTAACCCAAAAACAATCGACTAGAGAAGGTGACACTAGTTAGCGCGCAAGCGTTGTGTTTACACCAAGGTTCACTTTGAACAATACGAATTTTCCTTCGATGTATGATGCACTAAAAGTAACAAGCTCATCATAGAGAGGAAAAATGACAGATAACCAAGTAGTGATAGTTGTACACGCCCTCTTGTACTTTACCCAGCTTCCTTCAAGAGTCATAGATGGTTTCATGCAAAACTAACCTATGAATGAAACAAGAAAACGAACTAATAATCAACAAAGCAAAGCAAGATCAGAAGCAAAAATGAAAGCGAAGCAAGTAAACAAACAAGCAAACAAAGCATGTAAGCAAAAAACTGAAAGCAAACACTAATCCTACTCCTACACTAATGGTACATGGGCCTGATCACGTGAAGTGATACTTCCAATGCAGCCACCGACGCATTGGTAAACTTGTGTTGGTGAAGGCTTGGTCCGCGAGCAACCCAGTTTTGTGAACTAGTAAGCAAGAAAGATATAACAATGAAGACAACCACACTTCATGATTCAAAGTGACCACGAGACATAAGTGATTTCATGTGCATGACGGGTAGTCCCCGTACTTATCATGGTGTTGTGTGACACTACGTGGAACTTTGAAGCATAAGCACACTCTTGACTGTGACATGCAAGCAAATGAAAGAAACAAAGGTAACTTGCGTCGTGCACGAATGCTTGCAATGTAAGACTCCTCCAATCCATGAGCAATGGGATTGTGTAGTTCGAGTGGAAGAAGTAAAATCTGTGTTAGATTGATCTTGAGTGCATACATATGAGTGATGAGGAGCCTTGAGTGTTTGAACGATTTCCTTATTAGAAGCGAAATCAACCTCAAGATAGTGAGGGCCTGACATAACCATCAACTCAGGCTGAAGTGGCTCGACGGTCTGTGGGGGTTTCGACTTCGTTAATAGATGGACCTTCATAGACCAATGGCTTAGATGGATTAACAACGAGTGAATAAACATCGTGATTAGATTATGAGGTGAAGGGATCACGACAACCAAGATCAGAAAATTTAGGATGTTGGTCAGCATCCTCATGGTTTGATGAATCACACAGAGGGGTAGATAGGGAGGAAGGATGTTCATCCTCTGCATTTCTAGAAAAGGCAGATGAAAGATCAAGTGGTTTCAAATGAATGATTGGTCCTCTTTGTTGTTGGATGATGGGCTAACATACATTGTGTCCTGTGAAAGATCAATAATGGGTGCATCTGTGGACGAAGACACACATGCGAAATCATGGATGGTAGGTTCACCAACATTGTTAGGAAAGAACAGAGGGGGCTCGGATGGAAGGGAGTCATCCTTCATCAAGTGTTGATGCTCAAGCTCCCACTCATACACTTCATGAATGACAGGGCATGTTGGTTGTGCAACACCAACTCCGTCAGTGGGTTGTTCCTCGTTCACAACAAGTGAAGAGTCCAGAGTGGACGAACACAAGAAAACATCATCCGGAGGAACACCGGGGAGTGAAGATAGGGGTCATAGAAAAGAATGCATATGAGGACTCGAAGGACTCACAACCAAATATGTGCAAAAATTGAGTGAAGTGATGTTGGGAGGGTGTGAAGGATGAACAGGTGTGTGAGCATGATCGTTAACATCACTTGGTAGTGGTGGAGCTTTTGAATAAGAGGAAGGCGGACAGTTAGTTGAGACATTTCCCACTTCCACATGAGATTGTGAAGCTCCATCAACGAAGAATGTTGAGCGAGGCTTGATCTCAAACTTTTTCTTGGGACGGGCAGATTTCTTAAGGCAGTACTCGAACCAATCGCAAAGATAAGAAAATTTCATCTAGCTCCTCGGAGCTTGAAACTACAAGTCACGGAAGCACTGCCAAAAATCAATAACAGATTCATGTGAAGCCCTCCCTTGCTGTAACAGTTTCCGGACAAGATGGTCTAGATCAAAATGATAGAACATGTCTTCAATAAGATCATAGAAGTGCTCAAATGAGTGCACAGTGTCAGCCAGTAGGCTGAGCACCCAATGAAATGGAGATTCGTGAAGTGTGTATGCAAGTAGCAAACTAGCTTGTTCGTCAAAAAACTCATCTTCCTCATGCATCATGGAAAGAAAGTTATGTAAGTCCTCAAGCCAGGCCACTTCACCTTAACCATCATACGTGTGAGTGGACAAGAGATTGAAAAGCTTCCCTGAGATGGAGACATCTTCACGATTCAAAAAACACCTTGGGGGAAGAAGAGTGGAAGACTCCATGCAATATATGAAAAGGTTCAAAACTAGATGAGAGGACATATCTTGTCATCAGGCCCTCCTTCTAGCGCAAGAAATGTTGACGGTGTTGGACACGCCAACATGTCAAGGGGATCTCCCAAGTAAGAAGTCCCAATTAGACCTCAGAGCTTTTGGTGTAGGAGTCCTAGCAATGGGCCGTAAGGTAATGCCTTGACCGCGATGTCGTACAGAGGCAAGTAAGATAACTCTGTCAGTAGCAAGGGTGTGACTGATGCAGTGAGTCAAGGAAGGTGTATGAGAGGTTCTAACACTTCGAAGGGAGAAGAAGGTGAAGGTGAGTTCCAGGTTGAAATGGATCAGTCCCAACTCGGCTAGGGACACACAACACAAAATGACATGCACAACTTCCTGTGGAGCATTCCATTTGGATGCAACAGTCACATCATACAAGGTAAGATAACACGTACAACACTCACAGATCAGACTAAGATGAGTGCGACGGTTCTTACAGCAAGGTTCATGTGAAAGGTTTGTTTGATGTCCGACAGAGCAGTCGACACAGACGGTGACAACATTAACAACATATGTAACACATTAACAACAAGATTCATATAATTGCATACAAATCAGTTCATACACAAGTACATAATTTAAACAACATGTATCACTAAGGCAACCGGAGCAGTCCAAATACAATAACAAAATATGCATGAAAATGTGTTGGCTCTTATTATATAAAGAAGTGTAAGCCATAAACATACAACACACCATGTAAACCTGCTAGACCCAACAGTGGAAAGTTACAGCTACATCTGCCTGCTCCTCCAAAGAGATGAACTAGCTCCATGCAGTGGAGAAGCCAAGGCGCGTTACAATATTGTCCAAGCTTTATACGAGATAGAATTATCCAGAGAGAATTTTAGGGGCTAATATATGCAAGTGCGCTAATTTTCCATGCTTTTTCCAAAAAACATATTCACCAATTTCCATTTTTTTTTAAATTGATTCGCCCAAATTTTATAGTATAAAATTATTTTACCCTAAAAATTGCCAAAATTTTATATATGCTAATATTAAATAATTAAAAACTTAAATATTTTTACAAAAATGTCATAGAAAAATTTAAAATTTACATATTGAGGACTAGCAAGATTCGCCAAGGTTTCTAAACTTTAAGATAAAATTCCATCCTAAAAAATTTCCCTTGTCTTATCAGAAGCTTGGCTGACCAAAAACCTCTACAATGAGTTATGAGGAACTATTTATAGCAAAGGGTGGGGTGACCCTTGAAATTCCCCTTTGTGACAGTTCAACTACCCTTGTGACCTTTCACCTACTCTATGACTACTACATCCAACATATTGACATGACTCAACATTACAATGCACATGTACTCATGTGAGACAACATGGCTTGAGCAAGCCTTGCAAGACATCACTGACACTCGGTCCACTGTGATGAGACCAACTCTTTGACATGTTTGTGATGGTGAAGGTGGTGAATTGATGCCAAGCTTGATCATCCGTGATGGTGTGCATGCACCTCATGGTGACATCTTGTTGAAGTGAACTCTTGCCTCTATTACAACCTGTGCATTAGTTCGACCCCTTCATCCAACTCATCTACTAACATGTGCATGGTCTTCTTGGGTATGGTTGAACTAGCAACACATTGATGCATAGTGTCCATGCTGATCTTTAATTGTGTGTTGGTGGTCATGCGCATCAACTTGTCGAAGTACATGTTCAGTGCAAGTTGGACTTGCTTCTTGTCTTTGCCTTGGTGTGTGTATTGAATGGGTTGGATTCCATGCGTGTGCTCAATGACATGCATGTTGCTAAATCCCTTACATGCGATCAACAACACTGCTCACCCTGTCTACTATGTTCAGCTGTTGGGATGGATCCTTAACTTGTACAGGCGCAGTTTCATCAGTGAGTGCATGTTTCACTCATTGTTGTTCATGTTCCTGTTGCAACTCATTGGTCTGTCTGTATAGCTTCATGTTCTTCCTGAGTTGCTACTTTAATACATGCAACTCCTTCTTTGTTCCATCTTCTACCTTCACGCGATCTTCATGTCGCGCCGTCACTTCATAGCCGAAGCCTCCAAAGTTGCTTTCATCATCAATGGACCTACTTGAGCTTCCAACCTTGTTCCGCCTTCGTGTTGTCAACAACCCTCCTCTTGCATTTGTTGCATTTGGTACGTTGTCTTCAATTATTGTTCGTGATGCTTCTCACTGTGATGTTGTTACTATCATATCTTGATGTCCTTGTCTATGAACAACTTGATGTCTTCATGGGTAGCCAAGTCCATGGACACTTGATCGACTGCATCCCCAAGTGTGCTTTGAACGGTGTCTTCATCTCTGCTCTCTTGGAAACCATTGTAATTGTACTGTTGAGAGGCAGATGAACACCTGGGATACCTGGAGACATGGTACCACTCATGGCAAGCAAGCTATCAGTTGAAAACCAAAATGATCATGAGAACCAACTTGAAACATACCTAGGTGCATGATCATGAAGGTTGCGCAATTTCGGCCAGGAGGGCAGGAGACCGACTGCCAAGACTGCACAAGGCACAATCTGGGCTATTGGGAGACTCGTTGACTGTTGGAACTGTGCAATGCATAGTCCAATCTGGCTATTGACTGCTGGGATTACACAATTTCTTGGGCCAAGCAGCCACTGTCCTCCATAAATGTGCAAAACAGTCCTAGATGTGAGTGCTGGGTAGGAATTCGCAAATCTAGAGAGGAACGTGAGCCTTCCCCATATTGCAATGCAACCTTGGTGAAGGCATAGTCTGGGCCAAGGTTGGCCTGGCTCGCTGACGGGAAACTGAAAGCAACTAAGACAGTAAATGCATGGCGACACTAAGTGATAGCAGAAGAGATTAACAATGCATGCAAAACATGAATGAAATATTTAGCAAACAGATCAACATGCATGTGGGTGAGGCAGTTCGCCGATTGGGTGAACGTCCATGCAAAATAGTTTCATGCATGTGACAACAGTGAGATAGCAACAAAAAATAAAATAGAGCTAGGACAAGCTAGTATATATGTAAACAACAGCAAGCGTTCAGAGAAATCAAGCAAATAATACTCCCACAAGCAAAAACACAAAAAGCGATAGAAAATGCAGCAGAAGGCATGGGAAGCGTGCTTACCCCAAAACAACTGAGCAGAATGTGTCGACTTCTCCTAGATGTGATGTGGGATGTCAGAGCTACAAAGTTGATGTGAGGAATGATCTCTGCAGTGTTCAATTGATGAGTTTTTATAACATCGAGGTTGTGACGCGCATGCCACAAACCTAGGGGAAGCGACACTTGGAGGGAGGTTTCAAAATTTCTCCTTGCATTTACCCTCCAACTGCTAAACATAGATCCCTGAAACATGGGATGCCTTTTCATGTTGCCTTGGATGAAGCAGCCCCTGCATGCGAGTCTGTTTTGTTCAGTCCCAGAAGGAACCGGTCAACTTAGCTGCACATGCAAGAGACTGCTCGACTGCTGGAGAAAAAATGCACATTTTTGGCTGGGAGCTGGGCTAGCTACGTAGGAGATTTGCATAATTTTTGGGCAAAGCAACTGACTACTCCCCAGATTTGCGAAAATTCTAGATTGAGTAGCCTTGTTGGGGAAATTTATGCAAATCCTACTACGAGTATTGGCAAGTAGGATTGCGCAATCCTAGAGCCCAACAGGTTGCCAGAGAGGATTGCACAATTTCTGGAGGGAAGGCTCGTTTCCCTCCAGAAATGCGTAATTTTCAAGGGGAATATGCTCAGCCTGCGGGTGGACCAAGTCTGGGTAAATATATTGTGAGGGGAATGGATTAAGTTGTGACCAACAGGCTGCCTTTGTGCAATAAAGACAGTGAAGCTTGTGAACTTGACAAAGCAAAGCAAGTTTCTATGAAGCTTGGAAGGGAGGCTCCAAAATGAGGCTAAGGCAAAATTTTGGAGGGTGGTTGTAGCCGCTACAACACTTGGTGACACACTGGTAGAACTCCAGCTCTCTGAATGGACCTTGTTCATGAAAAGCAAGTCTAATACTTCTAGAAGTATTGTTTAGTTTTCAGCTCATCTTGGTTTCACACTAAATTGATTGTAAGATGTAGCATCTGCCAAACCCTTGGTCGATTGACACGCATTCCAAGCCAAGGCAACACAGTTGTTTCGATTGGGGTTGAGGGGTATATAGGTGCACAAGCAGTATAGTCGTCAGAGTCTTAGTTTCATCTCTGGTGTTGTTCCACTGCTAGTAAGCCTGGATAGTACCCCGGTGGAGTCACATAGGAACACAAGCATGGCTCTGCTGCCAGCGAGCATAGTCAGTACCCCGATGGAGTTACTTGCAACACCTCCCTGCACAGGAAGCCTTTCTCTTCTTTCGCCTTATTTATTTTTCATTTTTTCATTTTTCACTGTGCAAAGCACTTATTCATTTCAAAGGTGGAAGAGGGATCCCAACTTATTGACATCAAAAGAGTTTGTTCCAGTAGAGAATTAGTTTATTGTATCTTTAACGTGCCTGTTAAGGTTTTCCCCATTACCTTACTCTACTTGATTGAGCTCACAAGGGTTAACCCAAAAACAATCGACTAAAGAAGGTGACGCTAGTTAGTGCACAAGCGTTGTGTTTACACCAAGGTTCACTTCGAACAGTACATATTTTCCTTCGATGTATCATGGACTAAAAGTAACAAACTCATCATACAAAGGAAAGATGACAGATAACCAAGTAGTGATAGTTGTACGAGCCCTCTTGTACTTTACCCAGCTCGCTTCAAGAGTCATAGATGATTTCATGCAAAACTAACTTATGATCGAAACAAGTGAACGAACTAACAATCAACAAATCAAAGCAAGAGCAGAAGCAAAAATGAAAGTGAAGTAAGCAAACAAACAAGTAAGCAAACACACAAGCAAACAAAGCATGTAAGCAAACAACTGAAATAAAACACTACTCCTACTCCTACACTAATAGTACATGGGCCTGATCACGTGAAGTGATACTTCTAATGCAGCCACCGGGGCATTGGTAAACCCATGTTGGTGAAGGCTTGGTCCGCGAGCAACCCAGTTGTGTGAACCAATAAGAAAGAAAGATGTAACAATGAAGACTACCACACTTTGTGATTCAAAGTGCCCATGGGACATAAGTGAGTGCATGTGCATGACGGGAAATCCGTGGAATTATCATGGTGTTGTGTGACACTACATGCAACTTTGAAGCATAAGCACACTCTTTAGTGTGACATGCAAGCAAACAAAATAAACAAAGATAACTTGTGTCGTGCACGAGTGCTTGCAATGTAAGACTCCTCTAATGCATTAGCAATGGGATCGTGTAGTTTGAGTGGAGGAAGTAAAGTCGGTGTTAGATTTATCTTGAGTGCATACATATGAGGGATGAGGAGCCTTGAGTGTTTGAACAATTTCCTGATCGGAAGCAAAACTAACCTTAGGACAACAAGGCCCTAACATAACCATCAGCTCGGGCTGAAGTACCTCGACGGTCTGTGGGTTTCGACTTCGATGATAGATGATCTTCGTAGACCAGTGGCTTAGACAGATTAACAACGAGTGAATCAACATCATGATCAGATGATGAGGTGAAGGGATCACGACAACCAAGATCAGAAAATTCAGGATGTTAGTCGGCATCCTCATGGTTTGATGAATCACATAGAGGGGTAGATGTAGAGGAAGGATGTTCACCCTCTGCGTTTCTAGAAAAAACAGATGAAATAGCAAGTGGATTTCCAATGAATGATTGGTCCTCTCTATTGTTGGATGATGGGCTAACATACGGTGTGTCCTACAAAAGATCAACAATAGGTGCATCCATGGATGAAGACACACATGTGAAGTCATGGATGGAAGGTTCACCAATGATGTTAGGAAAGAACGGAGGGGGCTCATATGGAAGGGAGTCATCCTTCATTGATTGTTGATTTTCAAGCTCCCACTCATACTCTTCATGAATGACAACGCATGTTGGTTGTGCAACACCAACTCCTTCAGTGAGTTATTCCTCGTTCACAACAAGTGAAGAGTCCGGAGTGGATGAACACAAGACAACATCATCTAGAGGAACACCCGAGTGCAAAGATAGAGGTCATAGAAAAGAATGCATATGAGGACTCGAAGGACTCACAACAAATCTGCATGAAAATCGAGTGAAGTGATGTTGGGAGGGTGTGAAGGATGAAAAGGTGTGTGAGCATGTCCTCAACATCACTTGGCAGTGGTGGAGTTGTTGAATAAGGGGAAGGCAGACAGTCAGTTGATACAATGCCCTCTTCCACATGAGATTGTGTAGCTCCATCAACGAAGAATGTTGAGTGAAGCTAGATCTCAAAATTTCTCTTGGGATGGGCAGATTTCTTAAGGCAGTACTTGAATCAGTCCCAAAGATAATCAAATTTCATCTGGATCCTTGGAGATTGAATCTACAAGTCATGAAAGTGCAGCCAAAAGTCAATAACAGATTCATGCAGAGCCCTCCGTTGTTGTAAAAGTTTCCATTCAAGATGGTATGGATCAAAATGATAGAACATGTCTTCAATGAGATCATAGAAGTGCTCAAATGAGTGCACAGTGTCAACCGGTAGGCTGAGCACCCAACGAAATATAGATTCGTGAAGTGTGTATGCAAGCAACAAACTGGCCTATTCATAAAAAAACTCATCTTCCTCATGAATCATGGAAAGAAAGTTATGTAATTTCTCAGGCCAGGCCACTTCGCCTTCACCATCATATGTGTGAGTTGACAAGAGATCGAAAAGCTTCCCCAAGATGGAGACATCTTCACAATTTGAAAAACACCTCAGGGGAAGAAGAGTGCAAGACTCCATGAAAGATATGCAAAGGTTCAAAACTGGATGAGAGGACACAGCTTGTCATCAGACCCTCCTTCTAGCACCAGAAATGTTGACGGGTCTAGACCCGCTGACATGTCAAGGGGATCTCCCCGGTAAGGAGTCCCAATTAGACCTCAGGCCATTTGGTGTAGGAGTCCCAGCAGTGGGTCGCAAGGTAATGCCTTGACCGTGATGTCGTATAAAGGCAATTAAGATAACTCTATCAGTAGCAAGGGTGTGACTGATGCAATGAGTAGGTGTATGAGAGGTTCTAACACTTTGAAGGGAGAAGAAGGTGAAGGTGAGTTCCAGGTTAAAAGGGGTCAGACCCAACTCAGTTAGGAACACACAACACAAAAGGAAATGCACAGCTTTTGGTGGAGCAGTGCACTCGGATGCGGTAGTCACATCATACATGGTAAGATAATATGTACAACACTCATGGATCAATTTGAGACGAGTGCGACGGTTGTTACAACAAGGTTCATGTGAAAGGTTTGTTTGATGTCTAATAGAGCAGTTGACACAGATGGTGACAACATTAACAACATATGCAACACATTAACAACAAGATTCATATAATTGCATACAAATCAGTTCATACACAAGTACATAAGTTAAACAACATATATCATTAAGGCAATTGGAGTAGTACAACTACAATAACAACATATGCATGAAAATGTGTTGGTTCTTATTATATAAAGAAGTGTAAGTCACAATCATACAATACACCATGTAAACCTGCTAGCCCCAACAATGGAATGTTACAGCCACATCCACCTGCTCCTCCAAAGAGATGAACTAGCTTCGTGCAGTGGAGAAGCCAAGGCACATTACAATATTTCCAAGCTTTATCCAAGGTAGTCTTATCAGAAGCTTGGCTGACCAAAAGCCTCTACAATGAGCTATGAGGGACTATTTATAGCAAAGGGTGGGGTGACCCTTGACATTCCCCTTTGTGACAGTTCAACTACCCTCATAACTCTTCACCTACTCTATGATTGTTACATCCAACCATTGACACTTGACTTATACTTGAAATGACTCAACATTACAATGCACATGTACTCATGTGAGACAACATGGATTGAGAAAGCCTTGCAAGACACCACTGGCACTCGGTCCACTATGATGAGACCAACTCTTTGACATGTTTGTGATGTTGAAGGTGGTGAACTTATGCCAAGCTTGGTCGTCCATGATGGTGTGCATGCAACTCATGGTGACATCTTGCTAAAGCAAAACCTTGATTTTGTTGCAACCGGTGTATTGGTTCGGCCCCTTCATCCAACTCGTCTGCTAACATGACCATGGTCTTCTTGGGTACAGTTAAATCAGCAACACACTGATGCATAGTGTCCATGCTGATCTTCAAGTGTGTGTTGGTGGTCATGCGAATCAACTTGTTGAAGTACATGTTCAGCCCAGTTGGACTTGCTTCTTGTCTTTACCTTGGTGAGTGTGTTGAATGGGTCGGATTGCATGCGTACACTCAACAATATGCATGTTGTTGAATCCATTGCATGCGATAAACAACACTGCTCACCATGTTTTCTTTGTGTCAACTGTTGGGATGGATCCTTAACTTGTACAGATGCAGTTTCATCAATGAGTGCCTGTTGCACCCACTATTGTTCCTGTTCCTATTGCAAATCATTTGTATGTCTGTGCAGCTTCATGTTCTTCTTGAGTTGTTGCTTCAACACATGCAACTCCTTCTTTGTTCCATCTTATACCTTTGCGCAATCTTCATGTCACGTCATCACTTCATAGCCAAAGTCTCCAACGTTACTTTCATCATCAATGGACCTGCTTGAGCTTGCAACCTTGTTCCACCTCTGGGTTTTCAACAACCCTCCTCTTGCATTTCTTGCATTTGGTATGTTGTCTTCAACTGTTGTTCATGATGCTGCTTGTTGTGATGTTGTTGTTGTCATATCTGGATGTCCTTGTCTACGAACAACTTGATGTCTTCGTGGGTAGGCAAGTCAATGGACACTTGATCGACTACATCCCCAAGTGTGCTATGAACGATGTCTTCGTCTCTGCTCTCTTGGAAACCATTGTACCTATATTGTTGAGAGGCAAATGAACACCTAGGATACCTGGAGACATGGCAAAATTCATGGCAAGCAATCTGTCAGTCAAAAACCAAAATGAACATGAGAACTAACTTGCAACATACCTAAGTGCATGATCATGAAGGTTGCGCAATTTCGGCCAGGAGGTCGGGAGGCCAACTGCCAAGACTGCACAAGGCACAATATGGGCTATCGGGGGACTGGATGACTACTCGAACTGTGCAATTCATAGTCTAGCCTACCTGCTAACTATTGGGATTTTGCAATTTCTTGGGCCAAGCAGCCATTGTCCTCCAGAAATGCGCAAAACAGTCCTAGAGGCTAGTGCTGGGCAGGAATGCCAAATTTGGAGAGGAAGGTGAGCCTTCCTTCCCTAGATTGCGCAATGAAGCCTAAGTGAAGGCAGAGTCTAGGCTAAGGTTGGCCCGACTCACCGACGGGCAACTGAAAAAAAAATAAGACAATAAATGCATGGCGACACTAAGTGATAGAATAAGTGATTGATAGTGCATGCAAAACATGAATGAAAGACTCAACAAACATATCAACATGCATGTGGGTGAGGTAGTTCGTCAGTTGGGTGAACCTTCGTGCAAAATAGTTTCATGCATGCGACAACAGTGAGATAGCAATTAAAACTGAAATAGAGCTAGGACAAGATAGTATATATGTAAACAATCGTAAGCGTTCAGAGAAATCAAGCAAACAGTACTCCCACAAGCAAAAACACAAAAAGCGACAAAAATGCAGCACAAGGCATGGGAAGCGGGCTTACCCCAAAACAGTTGAGTTGAATGTGTCGACTGCACCTAGATGTGATGTGGGATGTCAGAATTTTGATGTGAGGAATGATCTTTGCAGCATCTAATTTATGATTTTTGATAACATCGAGGTTGTGATGAGCGTGCCACAAATCTAGGGGAAGTGACACTTGGAGGGAGGTTTCAAAATTGCTCCTTGCATGTAACCTCCAATTGTTAAACATAGATCCTTGAAACATGGGATGCCTTTGCATGTTGCCTTGGGAGAAGTAGACCATCCATGCAAGTCTTTTTTGCTCAGTCCTAGAGGGAACCGGTCAACTCAGTTGCACATGCAAGAGACTGCTC
This sequence comes from Pinus taeda, assembly GCA_000404065.3. Classification (NCBI taxonomy): domain Eukaryota; kingdom Viridiplantae; phylum Streptophyta; class Pinopsida; order Pinales; family Pinaceae; genus Pinus; species Pinus taeda. Next base: position 41,445 of record APFE031513860.1, on the reverse strand, counting down.
GATAGCTGGAGAAAAAATGCACATTTCAGGTTGGGAGTTGGGCTGGATGCCCAAGAGATTTGTTCAATTTCTGGGCAGATCATCTCATTGTTGCCCAAATTTGCGCAAATTCTGGGCTAAGTAGCCTTGCTAGGGAAATTTGCGCAAATCTTGCTGGGAGTGTTGGCAGGCAGGATTGCGCAATCCTGGAGCATAGCAAGCTACCAGAGAGGATTGTGCAATTTCTGGAGGGAAGGCTAGTTGCCCTAAAAAAATGTGCAATTTTCAAGGGGAATCTACTCAGCCTACAGCTGGACCAAGTCTGGGTGAACAGCCATTGAGGGTAATGTATCAAGTTGTGATCGACAATCTGCCTTTGTGCAAGAAAGACACTGAAGCTTGTGAACTTGACGAAGCAAAGCAAGTTGTTGTGAAGGTTGGAAGGGAGGCTCCAAAACGAGGCTAAGGAAAAATTTTGGAGGATGGTTATAGCCGCTACAACAGGGGGGAAATAGGACAAAGATTCATTTAGCATACAAAATGCAGCAAACAAAATTGTTAAATCAATTCCCCTAGTGCAATTGTTCCAATTTTTTTCACATACAAAACCCTAAATATAATGCAAAATGATGATATTTTTCTTTTCGATCCTATTAATTTCCAAATGAAATGAAAACTAAGATGCTTGCTAAATCTATGATAAGAGAAACAATATATAATTATGGTTGTAATATCAAAGCTTTCAAATAATCAATGATCAAGCAAAAGTTCGCCAATGACCTAATTGACAAGAACAAATCAAAATCCATACAAATTCTTATCAAAGGCTATTAAAACCAAAAAGAAACAAAGTGAAGGCTTTCCAAAGACCAAGACACACTTAGGGATAAAAGGAAAACCAGTTGGAACAAATCATATCAGAGAGCAAGGGAAAATAGGTAATATTTTTCATGTTACAAGGATCAACGCAGGTGTAGAACAGGCACTGGTGCTTTGCAGCACAGGTGAAAAGAAGGAGTAGGTGTGTTGGAGCACTCTATCTCCAAACCAGGGAGTGTGTTGAAGCAGATCCGACCAAATTATGACAAAAAAAATTAAATCAAGCTCAGATAAGGGTTTTCCTACGGTCAATCAAGCTTTGAGTGAGGCAATCAAGGTCGGTTCAAGAGGTGAAAAAGGTTCTAAGGTTAAGGAAACCACTAAGGAAAGAAAATGATCCCCAACGGAGTCGCCAATTTGTTATGCAGAATTTATGATTATGGACAAAATCAATTTCCCTAGACCTAATGGACTCGTCTAGAACAATAAAAGGCAAAGAATATAGAGTTTTCCTTAGAGAAGTTGAAGAATGGGAAAGAAGCCTACTTGGAATGTGTCGTTAGATTTACTTTCCTCCTTGATTGTAACCTCCAATTATAGCTTCGATTTCTATAATTAAAACCTACACATGCAACTAAAACAAGCCAAGGATCCACAACATCTATGTAGCATAATTCAATTACTCTATTCAATGAATTAGCAAGGCATTGAAATACATGAATGTAAATGTAGCACAACACATATAGGAAAAAAAGATACTTTTTGTATTAATAGAAATAGGAGAGAGTTTACAACCAAGAATAGTAGTTTATCTTGTAGAGATCTCCCAAGTTGACTTGTCCTTCCTCGTCACAAAGCACACCTCAATGTTACCCTAATGCATGAATATGATGACTCCTTTAGATTTAAGGCAGCAACATGAGGGCATAATCAGTCTCCAAAGGCCAACCCTGATGTTATGGATGGCAATAAATTTATAAGAGGGGGATGGTAGTTTAGTATTTACCATAATGAGCTTCAGATCCACATAATGGGAGGATGAGCTCAAGGGATAAGAGGTGAAGTCTCCAAGGTAGGATTAGATAGGAATCAAGCTTCTTATCCAAGGAAAATAGTTAAAAGAACCCCTGGAAGCTTCTGGAAGAGGAAGCTTCGAAAATATTTTCAATTTTCCCAAATTTCTAAAATCAGTGCACCCCTAGCAAGGAGAAACTAGTGTTGATCAATGTTGGTGCAGAAGGGAGCAACCAATGTTGAATGCAGGTGGTTAAAGGGGCAGGGTACGTTGGGGCCAAAAACATTGATTTTCAACAGTTAATCCTAGAAAATCGAACTTTTTGGAAAGGTCATGCTTAGGGATTTGTGTAGGGATGATGACAACATATTCATGGATGTAGATTGATCCGATTTGTAGGCATATTGACCAAATGTGACAAAATGGCTTATAATGCATACTATAGCAAAAATGGCCCCATTTTTTGTTGAAATTTTGGGTAGCTATGGTCAGCATTTTCATGGACAAGTGATGGACAAAACTCATATTTTTGAGTTTGATCAAGTTGGCCTCATGATCATCAAGTCAACCTGTAATATGTGAAAAGGAATCTCCTAAAATCATATAACTAGACTCTCATTGGACCTCATTTGGACACACATCACATAATCACATCTAATATGAAATACCAAGAGAGTGAGTTCATACTTACAAATGAATCTGAAGGAGAATCTTATCTATGTTGACCAACATTTCTTCTCTGTTTGAATTTCCTTAACTTGGGCTATTGTGGATCTTTTTGATTGATATTTTGACTATTGAAGGAGGCCAAAAATTGCAGGGATACGTTGACCATATTTGATTGAAGTTTCGCTTTGGTTCTGGTTCATTCACTTGGGTTGGCTATGGGGTTTGACTGAGGCTTTAATCAAAATTTTAAGTGGTTCATTGATTGTATCTTCTGAGGTATTTAGGACCGAATTTTGGCCCTTGTGATCAACTATGTGAAGCCAAAATTTGGCCCTTTTTGGCACACTCTAATCTTTGACCAATAAACTTTTATCCCTTTTAGTTGACTGGTTTTTACTTGGATATTGTTGAGTTCACATTTTGAATTTTTTTTGGAATATTCTAATGTACTATTGGTGAACATAATTTCTCTCTTATAAGGAAATATTTGTTGGGTTTTTCCCTGCTTGTGAGCCTAATTTCTAGTGTCTCTTGTCTCTTATTTTACTGTTCATTGTGATCTCTAATGCTCTATTGTTGAAAGTGAATGGTTGAAGTTTTTCATGTATAACTACTTTATGATTGGAATGCAAAAAGAATATTGAATATATAATTGGAAGTAGTTATCAATTTTGAAAAACTACACTAGTCTTGGATGCACTATAAAATCAACATGGTATTAGAGCTTTGGTGGAGGGAAAGAGTTATAAGATCACCTTGAAGAAGCATTGAGAGCACCTTTTAAGAGTTTCAGATTCTTCATCTTCTTATTTTGGTTGGTCATCTTCATTATCTTCATCATGAATTCCTTCATAAAGACCAAGAAAAAGCTTGAAGTAGATACTAATTACAAGTCATGGAAGGCTATGATGGACCTAGTACTTGCAAGGCACAAGGTTTTGGGCATTGTTACAGGTAAAGTGGCTGAACCAACTAATTAAGCAGGAAAACAAAAGTCTCAGGAAGATGAAATTTTGGCAAGAAGCATCATTATAAAGTCAATTAGGGATCATCTAGTTCCCTATATTTTTTATCATCAAACTGCCAAATATGCATGATTCCATAATTAGATTATACATTATTAAAAAAATCAACCAATATATAAGTTTGAGAGGCCAACTTCGGAATATCAAGATGATAAAGAATGATACAATAATCGTATTTTGTAAGGATATCTCAAATAAGAGATCAAATCAAGGCCATTGGCGAAGAAATATCTAACGAAGAATTGGTCATTGTTAGTTTGGGTGGTTTGCCTAGATCTTGGGATCCTTTTGTAGTAAGTATTAGTGCAAGAGAAAATGCACCTTCAATTAAGAAGTTGTGGGATTTCTACACTCATGAAGAATCAAGAATTCATTCAAGAGACCCTAATGAAGATACAAATGAAGAAGCTTTAGCATGTTATTCCAAGAAGAATAAAATAAAACCTAATTTTGGAAGGTTTCAAAGAAGTTCTAGTAGAAGACCAAATTCGAGATCTGCTCCAACAAGGGAACCTGCACCTCGAAGAGGACCTCCTCCATCTCAATATATAAGGGATATAAGAGATAGAAGATATTTTACTAATGTTCAATGTTATCGTTGCTAAGCATATGGTGACTATCAAGATCATTGTCCTCAAAGAAATCAAAGGGATGACTATCAAAGGAATGGAGATCAAAAGAGGAAGCAACATGCTTCTACTTCTGACCTTGATGAATTCAAATAACAGACTAAAGAAAATAGATACTAATGAAGAATACTCATTTTATTATGCTTTTACAGGTTCCATTGTAGGTCATGAGTAAATATGGTCGATGGACAGTGGTGCTTCTAGGCACATGACTGGAAGTCGTAATCATCTCAATGAATTGGTTGAAAAGAAGATATCACAAAGAGTGGAGCTTAGAGACAATGTCAAGTATGAAGCCAAAGGTATTGTCTCATCATCCATTAAATTGGATTCAGGGAGTATTGTTAAACTTAACAACATTTTTTATGTTCCTGGGTTGAAGAAGAATTTGCTATCCATTTCATCTCTTGGAGATAAAGGATATACAATTGCTTTTGTTGATCACAAAGTCATAGTATGGAATAAGGATGCCTCTTTTGAATATTCTAAAGTCATTGGTGTAATAATTGGAGGCCTATATTATCTCATTGGTCAATCTATTCAAGATTTGTTGTGTAATACCACTTATCTCTACAAGCTATGGAATCAAAGGTACACTCATGTTCATTATAAAGCATTGTTTATGATGAAAGATTTTGTTAAAGGTGTTCCAAAAATCAAAATAGAACATGATGGAGTATTTAATAGATGTGCCCTTAGAAAGAATGTTAAAGGAATATGTACTAGTAGTGATCCTAGGTCCTAATCAATATTGGACCTCATTCATTCTACTGTTTATGGGCCAATGTTTGATAAATCCTTAGGTGGAAATTTGTACTATGTATCCTTTATTGTTAATTACTCTCCCAAAATGTGGTTCTGCCTCATAAAAACCAAGGATCAAGTGTTTGATAAGTTGTGAGTTCAAGGCACTGGTAGATAATGATATAGGAAGAAGAACCAAAACCTTGAGGTCTGACAATGGAGGGGAATATATGTCCAATAAGTTGATTGACTTTTACAAGGATGTTGGAATTAACAAGGAGCTAATACTTCCCTACTATCCTCAACAAAATGGAGTTGTTGAAAGGAATAATAGGACCATTATGGAAGCTACCAGAGCCATGCTTCATGATTAAGAGTTACTAATGTTTCTATGGGGAGGAGCTACGAGGAATGTTGTGTATGTTCAAAATAGATTCCCAGTTCTAGTCTTGTATTATAAGACTCTCGAAGAAGTCTTTACACGTGAGAGACCCAATATTGAGCATTTGATAATTTTCGGTTGTCCTATTTATGTTCATGTTCCTAAGGAGAAGATGACAAAGTTGGAGCCTTATGGGAAGAAGGGAAATTTTGTGGGCTACAGTGAAGATACAAAGGCCTTTAGGATCTATGTTTTGGGGAAATGCTATATTGAGACTTGTAGGGATGTTATTTTTGATGAGGATGTTACTTTTTGGAAATCTAGAAGATCACACTTGGACTCTAATAATGAGATTCAAGTGGACCCAAAGAATGTGGAATCAAAACCTAAAGAACCTGAACTAATGGAACAATATCCTCATGAAGAGTCTCATGATCATGAATTTGTTGAACTCAAAAGGCCATTGTACTTGAGACTATAAAGAGACCTGTCTGGCTCAAAAGAACATTGAAGGAAGCTGAAGGACATGTTGTATCTCGTGGGACCTTGAAGGAAAGAAAGAAGCCAAAGAAGTACTCAGATTATGTTGCAATCGTGTATAAGATCATTGAGTCTGAGCCATGCTCCTATGAAGAAGATGATGAGATTCAAGTTTGGAAAGATGCCATGACGAAAGAATATCAATATATAATGAAGAATGATGTTTAGGAAATTGTGCATGGGCATGAAGGAAAATTTGTCGTGTCTTCAAAGTGGATCTACAAAATCAAGCATGCTATTGATGGAAGTGTTGAAAAGTACAAGGAAAAATTTGTGGCCTGAGGATTCTCCTAGAAAGAGGGAGAGGATTATGATGACACGTTTGCCCCTGTTTCCAGGTATGCTTCTATTAGATCTATCATTTCTCTTGCTTCTATCCTAGGTTGGAAATTTCATCAAATGGATGCCAAGAATGCTTTTCTAAATGGGATCATTAAAGATGGAGTCTATATTGAGCAACCTTAGGGTTTTGAGGTCCATGATAGAGAAACACATGTTTGTAAATTGAATAAATCCCTGTATGGGCCGAAGCAGGCTCCTCATGCATGCTACTCCCACATTGATGATTATTTGTTGGGTCTCGGATTCAAGAAGAGCGGTGTTGATCCAAAATTGTATTTTAGAGCTGGTGATGGGGAGCCCTTGATGTTGCTACTATACCTGAATGATTTTTTTATGACTGGGGTTGAGGTTCTAATTGTTCAATGTAAGAGGGAGTTGGTTTATGAAATTGAAATGAAGGATCTTGGTCTTATGCATTACTATCTGGGATTGGAAATTTGGAACATGCCTAATGGAATCTTTGTTGGATAAGGAAAATATACTATTTTGATCCTTCATAGGTTTGGAATGATGGACTACAAGTCCATGGACACACCTATGGTGACAAATTTGAAGAAAATTTGGGATTGTGATTGTGATTTGATTAATCCCTTTATGGATCACAAACTAATTGGCTCGTTGAACTACCTTGTGAACACTAGACCTAATATTTGTTACGTTGAGAACATGTTGAGCCAATTCTTGGTTGAGCCCCTTCATGTGCATTGTGTTATAACGAAACATATTCTAAGATATTTTCATGTTACCATTGAGTATGGTCTAAGATATGCTTCTAATGGAGAATGGAAATTGCATGGATTTACTGATGTTGATTGGGTTGGAAGATCTGATGATAGAAAGAGTACTTCTACATTTTGTTTTAGTTTGGGCTCCGCTATGATTTCATGGTCTAATAGAAAGCAAACTTATGTTGCTTTGAGTATGACTGAACCTAAATATATTGTTACATGTTTTTCCTGTTATGAAGTTGTGTGGCCTTGAAAATTGTTTGTTGGTTTGTTTGATCAAGTGTTGGAATCAACCATTATATATTGTGATAATAAAAAAATGTTTGAATGTTTCTGAGAACCTAGTGTTCCATGACAAGTTGAAGCACATTGGGATTAAGTATCATTATATTCATAATATTGTCTAGAGGAGAGTTATAAAGCTTGAATATGTCCCTATTGATGAACAAGTTGTTGATGTGTTGACAAAGCCATTGACTGGTATTAAGTTTGCTTATTTCAAAGAACAACTTGGAGTTGTTGAGAACCCTCTCTGAGAGAGAGGGATAATTGACTATATAAAATCATTTGATGGACAATTTTCCATAGGCTACAGTAGGGATACGTATGGATTGGTTTGGAAGATTGTTACTCCCCTAGGTAAGTGAACTAGGAGGTCGATGAGTTTCTTCGGGGAGCTTGGTTCTAAGGTATGGATTGATATTATATTCTATCCCTTAGGTTGTGAACCAAGAGACTATATAGTTGAGGATTGAAATATGGATTCCTCCCTTAGGCTGTGGGTGGGGAGACCTTGTTTGTGGTTGGGGAGATGTACCTTGCATATATGAGTGAGATAGGGATTCCTTCCTTATGCTATGGGTGGGGAGTGTGAGGCTCCCTCATAGGGTCCTCTAACTAAGAACTAAATTTCTCTAATTTTAAACACAATAAGATGGGAAATAACTTATTTATATCTAAACATTTATTTGATGATAATATACCATTAAAAATTATTTACCACAAATTAAATAAGTAAGAATTTCATTGTGACCATTTACATAAGTAATCAACAAAATGGAGGAATACATGTTTCAATAGCTTAGTTGAGATGCTCTTGAGCTCTCGACTCTGTTGGGATGCTCCTCTTGACTAGCCGACTAAATTTGCCTCCCAGTAAACTAGGAAGTATTTCCTAGCCCAGGGAACCTCCACAGGTGCCCTAGCCCTCCAAGCTCAAGTCCAAACAGATGTAGTGTATCCAAGTTTAACAAACACTCTCCAGATCCAAGTTTGATCTCCCTCTTCTTTCTCCACATCCCTCCTCCAAATCAAAATCCTCCAAAACAAAACAAAACCAAAACCAAGACCAAGGATCCCCCCTCTCCTCTCATCATCCTTCCCCTTTTATGCCTCTTCCTCCCATCCACCTCAACCACCTATCATTAATGCCATGACTACCCCTCATCCTTTCATTTAGTATCCTTGACTTTTCTTACCATATCTTGTTCAAGTAGATTTGAGATTGGATAAGATATGAATATTTAATTTGGAAATTAATTGGAGAAGACCATATCTTCTCCCAAGTAGATTTTGAGAAAACACCTTGCGATATGGATATTTAATTAGGAATAAATGTAAGGAGACCATATCCTATCCAAATTTAAATTTGAGAAGACAAGTTGGGAATTGAATAATAACAATAATAAAATTTATATCAGTAAATAAAATTACAATTTCACAAATGTAGGTACGCACCAATATTTCTTGATAATTATAAGTCATATTTTCAAGTGATTTAAACACTAATAAAATTTGCATGATAAGATTAAGTAGGGAATTACATATACCCCTCCTTCAGAAAACTTCATCCCGAAGTTAGAGTGAAAAAGATACAAGGATTTCGAAAGTAGTTTGACAATAAGGCATAACAAAATAGAGAGAGAGCTATAGTAGTAAAATTTAATAAGTTAGGCAATGATACCACCTCCCATCAAGAGTCTCCAACTAATCTATATCCTCTTATCCTTCCTAACCTACTTCCATTCCCACCCTATCCATCCTCTGTTGTTATATATTATGGCATCAGCTATACCAATCTAACCACTGATAAGACCAATATGGCGGAAGCGTCGACTATATCAACCTAACTTTCCCAGCAAGCAACTGGTAATCGTCATCACACATCTAGGGGAGCGTGTCCATCACTACCCTCCCACAATCCCATGTTTGGAGGTTACATGGTGGGAAATACCTCCACCCCTCCTTACACTAGGGTCAACCCCAATTAGCAATCATCATCACACATCTAGGGGAGCGTTTCCATCACTTCCCTCCCACAATTCCAAGTTTGGAGGTTACATGGTGGGAAATACCTCCACCCCTCCTTACACTAGGGTCAACACCCTAATATGGACCACACTGCAGCGCTAGTTGGATACTTGTCATCGAATAATCTAGTCAAGTAGTCTTGTCACTTTCCATTTACATTTTACCCATGTCACAAGAGTGCATATCAAGTAGATACCAAATGTAATAGAACAATGTACTGTATTTTTAAACCCCGTGCAAAAATTACCTGCATACAAATTCTAAAAAACATAAAATTAACAATGCAAGAGAATAACACATAAAACACATATACACAGAGATTTTCCCCTGTATCCCAAAACCGAGACTACTAGCTTGATTTTTCATTATGTTCCTTTCAATGTTATAATACATATTTATACATGCCGAAGCATCCAATACCATGGACCGAAAACCATCACGTCCAAAAACCATGGACCGAAAAACCACCGCATCCAAAAACTGTGCGAAAATCCATGCACAAAACATAGGTGGCTCATCCAACCTAACATAGGTTCCAAAACCAAAATTTCCCCATAGAGTGGTTACTGCACCCCCAAACCCCTGTGACCCCCCCGCTATGCAACAGCGCAACGAAGGGGGGCTCCGCCCCCCTCTAACCCCCCAATTAATTATGTGGCTAGTCGTGGAAAAGAATAAAACACAACCCAACATTCTCCCACTTGTTGTTTTCTTTCCACAGGGGCCACAAGAGAGATAGTCATTTATCCAGCCCTGCAATGCCCATTGTTTCTCTACACCAAGAGAACTTCTCAAAGCTCACAGATTTTGTCAATGCATCTACAGTATTCTTCAAACTGTCCACCTTTACCTGCAACACCCTTTTGTCTTCTATCATATCCCTCACAAAGTCATATTGAACATCAATGTGCTTTGTCTTTAAATGATATGCAGGATTATTTGCCAAGAAAATTGCACTTTGGCTGTCGCAGTCTATCCTTAAAGCTTTCTGTACTAACCCCCATACTTGAACACAATTTCTACAACCAAACTGCTTCCTTGCTTGCGTAAGTGGCTGCCATGTATTCTACCTCTATAGTTGATAGTGCCACTACAAATCGTTTCTTACTCATCCAACTAACTGCACCTCCAAATAGGTTAAACACATCCCCAATTGTAGATCTTCTATGATCTAGATCTCCAGCCCAGTCTGCATCAACAAAGCCACGAATATCCAACACTATGTCCAATCCTGGTCTTCCTTGATAGCACAAACCATAATCACTAGTGCCACACAAATACCTGAAAACCCTATTCACTGTTGTCCAATGCTCCTTTCCTGGTTTTGACATAAACATGCTCAATACTCCCACTGCATGTGCAATGTCTAGTCTAGTACAGACCATTGCATACATTGGGATACCGACTGCACTTGCATATGGAACACGGGACATGTCCTCTTCCTCTTCTTGTGTCTTGGGACACTATTCAGCAGATAACTTTACACCTACAGGAATAGGAACCTTCACAGGTTTACTATCCTGCATACTAAATCTCTGCAATATTGTCTCGACATACTTCCTCTGGTTTAACCAGAGCTTCCTCTTTGTCAAATCTCTTTTAATTGCACCAAGAACTTTCATGTCGAATTTGGAGGACAATTGGGTCTTCAAATCCTGGATAATTTCTTTGTCATTTCCAGCTAGCAACATATCATCCACATACAAGACCAAATAAATAACATGGTCACCAATTAATTTAAAATACACACAGTGATCTGTTTTGCTTCTAGTGAAGCCAAGTCCCCGTATAAATGTATCAAATTTCTAATACCACATCCTTGGTGATTGTTTTAACCCATACAGAGACTTCATTAACTTGCATACCAGTTCTTTTTTACCCTTCACCGCAAAGCCTTCAGGTTGCTTCATGTAGATTTCCTCTTCCAGATCCCCGTGAAGAAATGTTGTCTTCACATCCATTTGTTCTACCTCAAAATCAAAAGCAACAGCAACAGATAAAAGTAATCTAATAGAAGCTACCTTGGGAATAAACTTTTGCTACCAACCGAGCTTTGTATTTCTCCACCTTTCTTTCTGCTTGTCTTCTTCTTGAACACCCATTTGCTGCCAATGGGTTTCCTTCTAGCCGGCAACTCCACCAGATCCCAAGCCTCAATTTTGTGTAAAGATGCCATTTCATCAACCATGGCCTCTTTCCATATTTTTCCATCCTTTGAATCTACTGCTTCCTTCACAGTTCTGGGATCATCATCAGTAATAGATCAAGCAAATTTTGAACATAAAGCAGATGGACTATACCTTTCCGGTTGCCTTCTTTCTTGAACTGATCTTCTTACACGCGGAGTTTGTGGCTCTTCATCTTCTAATTCCTCTTATGTTGTAGATTTTGATTCTTCCTCCTTTAGCTCAAACTTTATCTTCTCGGGTTCCTTTGATAGGACTTCATGTTTAATAACATTTTTCACCTCTCTGAACACCACATCTCAGTTGTACACAACCTTCCTTGTTACCGGGTTCCAAAGCTTATAACCCTTTAAACCATCCTTATACCCAATAAAGATGCACTTTTCATATTTACTATCCAACTTGGTTCGTTTATCCTTTGGAACATGTACATATGCATCACATCCAAATACCCTCGGATACGAAAGAGAGGGTTTCTTACCAGTCCATACCTCTTGTGGAGTTTTATCCTCCAACGCTGATGAAGGCGATCTATTGACCAGGTAACATGCTGTCTCCACCACCTCTGCCCAGAATTCCTATCCTAACTCAGCACCACTGAGAATGCTTCTTGCCCTTTCCATCAACATCTTGTTCATTCTTTCTGCAACACCATTTTGCTGAGGTGTATATGGAGTAGTCTTATGTCATGCTATAGCACATTTCTTACAGAATTATTAAAATTCCTTACTGCAAAACTCTTCACTGTTATCTGTCCTCAGCACCTTTATCTTCTTCTCTGTCTGGTTTTCCACCAGAGCCTTGAATTCTTTAAACCTATAAAAGACTTCATATTTATTCTTAAGTAAATATATCCATGTATTCCTTGAGAAGTCATGTATAAATGATACATAGTACACAGACTTACCCAGTGATGGAACCTTCACAGGTCCAAACACATCATTATGCACAAGCTATAATATGTTTCGCCCTGTTACCACCAGAGGGGAAACTCACCCGATTTTGCTTCCCATATACACAATTTTGATAGAAATCAAAATCCAGAGAGCTATTACTCATACCTTTTACCATACCTTTACCATGAAGTATTCGAAGGCCCTTCTCTCTAATATGTCCAAGCATTCGATGCCACAACATGGTCTTCTATCCAGAGACCGCTAGATTTTCTGCTCCACTTTCAGGAACCAAAGAATTGTTGCACCCATCAACAACCGTGCTACCTTGCAGCTTGTACAGAGTTCCAATCCGAACTCCCCGCAGCAATACCAGTGCTCCCTGAACCATCTTTCAGGTATCCTTCTCGAACATTGTTTTTACACCTGCGTCATCCAACTTGCTTACAAAAATCAGATTTCTAGCCAATGCAGGAATATGTAGAACACCCGGAAGTGTTCTAGCCTTCGACTTTGCAACTTTAACTTTACTTTTCCGCGACTAACGATTCTAGCCTTCCTATCATCCCCTAAGAAGACATCACCACCATCATATTTTTCATACTCGCAGAACCACTCTCTATGGGGAGTGAAGTGAAAGGATGCACTTGAGTCAATCAACCATGCCTCATGATCTACATGTGTACTTGAAGAAGCCAAGTACACATCCCCACCTTCATCTGAGATGGTTTTCACCTCTGCAGAAGGAGCATCATCATATCCCTTTCCTTTATCAAGATATTTAGGTTTACAGTCCCTTTTATAGTGCCCTTCCTTTCCGCATTTCCAGCACACCACCTTTACAAGTTTTCCTAGATATTTAGATCTCCCTCTAGATTTAGATCTCCCACTCGATTACTTATTTTTGTTTCTATGTTGGGACCGTCCTCATACAAAAAAGGCATCACCATTCTAGCTCTCTATATTTTTCTATCTCATCTCCCTGTCAACAAGGATGAGACTATTTCATCAAACTGCAAGGCAGTTGCATTGCTACCTATTGCAATAACCAGACTATCCCACGAATCTGGTAGAGAACACAACAAATTGATGCACTTATCTTCATCTGAAATTTTAATATCAATAGATGCTAACTAACTTACTGCAGTATTAAATGCGTTTAGATGCTCTATCACCGAGTCTCCATCTTTCATCCTCGGGTTATACATCTTTTTCCGCAGGAACAGTTTATTCATAGAGACTTAGATTGGTACAAAGTCCCTAACTTGTCCCACAAAGCCTTCACTGTCCCCTGATACATTCAGCAATACTGAATCTGTGACACACAATCATATTGTGCTCTTTACCTTCTGATCCAACTTCTTCCATTCTTCATCAAACACTCCCGTTGGTTTAGTACCCAGATCTACCACGATCCATTGATCTTTATCCACCAACAGTTCCTCCATCTTGAGTTTCCACAACTCAAAACTCTAACCATTAAATTTCTCGATCTCTATCTTTCCATTACTCGCCATCTTCTTTTACCACCAGAATCAATCTCGCAAATCTCCCTCTGAACAGGGTCTACCACATGCCCGAGCGAAACCCCTTAGTAACAAAGGCGTCCCATTGAAGCGAAAACAACTCTAATACCAAATGTAGGTTTTAACCCCGTACAGAAATTACCTGCATACGAATTCTAAAACACATAAAATAAAAAATGTGAGAGCATAACACATAAAACACATATACACAAAGATTTTCCCTTGGATACCAAAACCGGGACTACTAGCTTGATTATTCATTATGTTCCTTTCAATGTTATAATACATATTTATACATGCTGAAGCATTTAATACCATGGACTGAAAACCATCGCGTCCAAAACCATGGACCGAAAACGACCGCGTCCAGAAATATGTGTGATGCACAAAACCATAGGTGGGTCTACCCAACCTAACATAGGTTCCAAAACCAAAATTTTCTTGGGGTTACCTGCACCCCTCAAACCCCCTGTGACCCCCCCGCTACACAATCGGTGCAACGAAGGGGGGGCTCCACCCCCCAATTAACTACATGGGCTAGTCATGGAAAGAATATAACACAACCCAACATGTACATCATACCATTCCTCATTGGATGTTTCAACCTTCCCCAATAGAAGAGTATATCTTGGTTATCATATAGTTCTTTCCAATCTACAGGTTAGTTCTCATCCATGCATATATATATATATATATAACAACAAAATAGATATAGATACGTCATCTTAAATATCATATTATTAAGTCTAGTATCCACTATTATAGATCCATTTGGGCACATCATTCCCAACATTCAGATCAATACTATTAGGGCTCATCAAACCCTAATCCAGTTGCTACATGTTGTAGACAAGTCATCACTTTGAATGCCTCCTTCCCTAAAATTTTCCTGGACTGAAGCCCTCCAGAAATGCCTCCTTGAGGGACCAGCACAGCCTTGGTCAAGGGCAAATGCACTTCAGTGCAGGTAGGCTCATGTAAGTGTAGAAATTCTGCAAATTCTCTACAAATCTACCTCTGAGATCTGTATAGAAAATCTGACTATAGATTAACTCGATAATGCAATATCCAAAGCAAAATATTATAATCTACTTCTACTATCAAACTTGCAGAAGCTTAAAGATCAAGCTGAATCATAGTTGAACACATATAACCAGAAGAAGAAGAATCGAAGCACATGAAACACGGAAAATACTCAGGGGAAAGCCTCAACTAAAAAACCCCATTATCTGTATTATCATACAAGGTGGAAATACATCAGAATTATACAAAGCCTTAGCTCTCACAGCTAGCCAGCTCTTAGTACAATCCTCCTGGATGCTCACAGGAAAACAAGGCTTCTCACAAACCTTCTCCTCTGCCCTCCAAGCCTCCTATTTCCTTACGCATTTTCTCTTAGGTGACCCTCCTGTTACCAAGTGTAACACTGATCTCACACCCTGTAAAACTACGCAATTCTCAAGGAACCTTACCTTGACTGCATGCATTGGTTTCCTTTATAGGAAAACACATGCAACTGATAGTACATTTTCCTTGACATTTAGCTCAATTGGGTCTTTCTCATAATAGACATGCATGAGTTTCTGATGAGGGAATCTTCAGTTATCTGGAGTACACTAGTTGAGTGCATGCATCAACTCACTGATAACTCACAATTAGTTCCTTAAACAGTTTGGAACTAATTTAACTGGACTTAACTCAGTACATTGAGCTAACTAATTAAAACTCAATCTTATCTCCTTAATTAAGGGATAATTGTTGCATAACTACAGAAAGACTTCTAACTTGAATTTCTCCAACTAATTAATCCATAATGAATTAATTAATCATTTCCAAGTAGCTGGTGAGACTAAATTCGAATTTAATTTACAATTTTAATTCAAGGACAAATTAAAATTGGAATATTCTGGATTCTATTTTTATCATTTCTTGTTGCTATTTTCAACACTCCCTCTCAACAAGAAAGGAATTCAACTCAATCCCGATCCCGAACCTTTGGAATGTTCTGCATGCGACACTTCTCTCTAGTGTTGTTGCTCCAGCAACACCAGAAACAAAAAAAAAAAAAAATACATCCAACCTGAATCAGTATGATGCACCTGTCATCAAAGTCTTTGACTGTTATTGCTTCTGTCCACTGAAAACTTTGCACTTCTGCTAACTTAGCCTTTCTGCACTGTTGTCAATCCTTCTCTGTGCTCTTCAGTATCTGACTGCTCTAGCCTCTGTCACTTTGATCTCTGACTGCATCAATCCCACTAATTCCTCCCGCTACTATGTACTTTGGGCTCCCGTAGCAAAGTACGATCCATGAGATAAAACCTATCAATGGACCCTGCCCAATTTCAGCCTTCTTGAGACTATCACTTCACATCGCCCCACCTCACACCTAGAGGTATGGCTTCATGTGCTCCCTCTAACCACTTGGCTTGAAATTTCCCCCTACTGGAGGTCTCTGCATGAGTGGATGCCTCCACTTGGTCTCCTCTCAACATCTCCAATTGTGGCTGCTCCACAACTTTCTGAGACTTCTTTTGGGGTTGTATGTTAAGAGGTAATTATGTCAGAGCCCTATCCTAGGGTCTGCTAACAGATCTATTTCTGAAGAATTTAAATGCAATAAGAGGCAATAGTTTACTTACAAGACTTTTAAACAAATAAAATTTTACCATTTACATGAGTAATCTATGGAGGAATACCTATAGCAGTGGCTGCTAGAGGTGCCTTTGTCTTGTTGCGCCTATTGAATGCTCCTCTTGACGAACCCAACTGGATTTACCTCCCAGCCAACTAGGAAATAATTCCTAGCCCAAGAAACCTCCACAGGTTCCCTAGCTCTCCGAGCCCAAGTCCAACCAGATGTAGTGTGTGTGTCCAAGATGAACAATATTTCCCTCCTCTCAACAACCCAAGAAATCTCCACATGTTCCTAAGGTCTCCAAAAATCAAAACAATCCTAAAATCACAATCAACCCCCAAAATCATAAGCAAGACCCAACATCCCCTTTTCTCCCTACCCCCTTCCCTTTTTATACCCTCCCTCTCTTCTCCATCTCAACCACCCCTCATTAATGTCATTAACTTCTCATCCATCCTTACAGTTGACTTCTCTTCTCCCAAGTAAATTTGGGAGTACATTTGGAATTGTGACATGAATATAAAATTGGTAAATTAATGGGAGAGGACCATGTCTTCTCCCAAGTAAATTTGAAAGTACATTTGGGAATGTGAGATGAATAATATATATATTGATAATATAAATGGAGAGGACTATGTCTTCTCCCAAGTAAGTGTGAGGGTACATTGGGGAATGTGAAATTAATATATATATATTGATAATAAGTTGGAGAGGACCATGTCTTCTCCCAAGTAAGTGTGAGGGTACATTGGGGAATGTGAGATGTAATTAAATGGAGAGGACCATGTCTTCTCCCTAATAAATGTGAGGGTAAATTGGGGAATGTGAGATGAATATATATATATAAGACCTCTATCATAATTTTACTACAACCCTCTCATATTCTATTAACAAGTTCTCAATTGAAGTTTCAAATAATAAAAGAAACAGCAAAACCAATCCATGGTATGACAAAGATTGTAAAAGTGCGGGGAGAACAATTAAGGAAGTTGTTGACGAATCTCTTAAAATGGACAAGATAAAAATATACAAAGCCCTAACTAAAAGGAAAAAGAGGCAGTACATTCATCAAAGGCAAGAGAACCTCTTACACCTCTTTAAGGTAGCTCCTAAGAAATTTTGGAGGCAGATTTTGACTAGGAAGACTAAAGATAATAATAAAATTGCTCTTCACGATTGGAATTCCTATCTTAAAAAGCTTTATGAATCTCCAAATGTCATGGATAATTTGGAAACCCTTCTCACAAACGAAAGAAGTTTTTCTCTTTAGAAGACATTAAGTTTGGGGTTAATCGCCTCGCTAATGGGAAAGCTAAGGACATTGAAGGTTACCAGGCGGAAATCTTAAAAATTGGAGGTCTTGTCCTCATCCCCCACATCCACAAGCTTTTCAATCAAGCAGTGCAAGCAGGGTTCCCTAAACCTTGGACTGAGAGCCTCATTATCCTATTTTTAAAAAGTGGGGATACAAATAACCCCTCTATTATTGAACAATTATGATCAGCCCTCTCTTAGCCAAGTTATATGGTAGTATTTTTGGGAAAGAAGTTAAGCATATGGCTTGAAAGTGAAGGTAAGCGGGCTAAAGGCCAAGCAGGTTTCAGAAGGCATCACTCAACAACAGACCACCTCGTTACGCTTAGGATCATTGTGGAGGAATGTCAGAATGATAAATCCAATTTATTTTGTTGCTTTGTGGACTTTAGAAAGGCTTTCGATACGGTTCCTAGATACAACCTTTGGAATATATTAGAAGAGTTAAAGGTTCCTCTCGAGTTGAGAGCTGCCGCTATAAGGTTATACGAGAATGTAATTGCCAAGCTGAAGAGCAATGAGGGGTGGTCGAAAGATATTAAGTGTAACATCAAAGTTAAATAAGGTTGCCCCCTCTCCCCTACCCTATTTGGCATTTACATCGATAAGCTCGAAGGCTATTTAGAGGAAGCAGGATGTGATGGCACGATCTTAACTGGGATAGTCGTCATCCTTCTTCTCTATGCTGAAGATATTGTTCTTTTGGCAAGGTGCCCATCTGATCTTGATAAGAAACTCAGGCTTCTTAAGGATTTCTGCTCTACCATGGGTATGACTGTCAAAACTGACAAAACAAAAGTTATGATTATCAAATCCAAGAAGGACACTTACACTAATTTTATTTATGACAATAATAACTTGGAGGAAGCGTATTCTTACAAGTACCTAGGAATTGATATTCATCACAAGCTCAACTGGAACCATAGCATTGAGAAGAGGATTAATGGGGGGTGGAAAGCTTATTTTGGTCTTGTAAATAATTGTAAAACAACAAACCTTGTAATGTGGGATAAAAAGAAGTTCCTCTTTGAAACTTTAGTCACTCCTGTTATCTTATATGGCTGTGAGGTTTGGGATTGCAGCATCTCTAGAGAATCATGGAGAAAGATTGAGCAAATCTAGAAGCGTTTGATAACTTATAACCTGAAAATTAAAAGTAATACACCCTATCCTATTCTCCTTATAGAAGTAGGTATTTCCCCTATTGAGAGCCTAGCTATGATTATGTTTTTGTTGTATAAGCACAAACTCAATAACATAGACGATCATAGACTTCCTAAGCTAGCTTTAAATTCTAGCCAAAACCACCTAAGGCTCAATTGGGGGTGGCATAAAGACACAAGGGCCTGGTTAAACTATTGGGAGATCAACGAGAATGATGCATTGTAAAACATTAATAACATTAAATATATTGTTACTTCTAAGTTCAAAGAAAAAATGTGGTGTGAGAAAGATTTAGTGTCTAAAAGAAAATTAAGTTATTATAATAAGGTCATCAACCCCACCCTAGAAGATCAATAGAATATCTCTATTTTAACTAGCTCAAAGAAGAAAATTAATATAGCAAATATTAGAATGAATTCTCATGAGCTCCATAGTGAAATAGGTCGTTGGGCAGTTCCTAAAATACCATGGATGGAAAGGATGTGCCATATATGTGAGAATAGGAACATCGAGGATGAAAATCACTTCCTCTTAGAGTGCCCCGTGTACAACCACATTAGATCTCACTTTCACAATCTTTGTTACAATACTGACCTTCCTAGCCTTTTACAATGTCAAAATTATAAAGAGCTTGGGAGGCTTCTCTCCAAGCTTTTTGAGCATAGGAATAAAATCTTAAATCAAAATAAATAATCTGTTTCTTTAGGTCCGATAGACCAATGTTTGTTCTCAACAGACGTTAACCACCACCATCATCATCAATAACACATGATATTATTATTGCCTAAATTTAAGATCCATGCTCATAAGAGTAAAACATTAATAATAACCCAAAGAGTAGCATTAAGCATTTATACCATCTGAATTACTAACATCAATGTTAAGGATATAATTCTCAAGACCCACACCAACTTAGATTAAATGTTGGGGGTAGGACTATAATATTATTATATGGACTCACATTTAAGTGACTGACTTTAATTCAATGCCTATAATTAAAGCTAGTTAACCTTAGGTAGCAAAGGTAAGTAATGCTTGGAGAACTATTACACTCCTAAAGTGAAAATAGCGTTTGTTGCCTAAAACGATTGGGAGTATATTTCATAAGCGATTTTCATATAACTTGTGCAAATTTACCCTAACCCTATTTTTTTCTTTAAAGATATTGAAATAATATATTAAAGAAATAACCATTTCAAAGTGATTAAATAGCGATTAACTAAGAAAGTAAAGAATGTTGCTTTTGTGATTTTGGGGAAGGGTTAGGAAAATTACTATTAAGAAAGAGATTAAGAAAGAGATTAGCGTAGTGGTTGGGGTTGTTTTGTTTTTCTTTTATTTTGGTTCTACATATTTGGGAAATAGGTTAAATTAGTTTTCTTAGTTTATTTATTGTGGTTCTACATATTTGGGAAAGCAGTAGTCTATAACGTGACTTTTTGAAAGTTTTTCTGGTGGATTTTTCCGGTCAAAATCCGGCAGCAATTCATTGGAATCCCAAGTTTGATAGCTAGTTTCTGCACAATCAATGGCTCCCAGGGGTTTTTCAGGGCGCTGAATCCAAATATGCAGTTAAAAAATCATTTTAACGGCTAAAAATCAAGATTTAACCTCATTTCTTCCGCTGTATTCTGTCACCGGAATCTCCAAAAAGTCGCATTATAGACAACTCCTTTGGGAAATAGGTTAAATTAGTTTTCTTAGTTTATTTATTGTTGGTGATAATTTAAATAATATATAACAATTCTATTTATGTGTATCTTAGCTCAGTTAACAAGCTCCATGTTTGAGGTGTTGTGATCTAATGGACCAATTGGGTAGACTTCATGTGGACAACCAACCTATGAGGGAGTGTTGTTTATATTAGAGATCTCTTTATCATTTAATAAATGGTTTCTAGTTGGATGGTATTGTTATAATTCCTAGAATTTTTTTTTTTGGGATAAGGTTATCTTTAAGTGAGTATTTAAGTGGAACTTCGCCATTGAGTTAAGGCATTGCAAAGGAAATCACTCAAGTTGTTGGTTTTCATTGGTTGTGAGGAAAATATATCTTTGAAGTGTGTTTCTCCAATGACCATTGTTTGATATTGAACATTGATTTGCATTAATGGGTTGATCTTTGACAAAGCATTGTAAAAAATGAGTAATTAGTTTAAATGTTTTTTATTTGAATAAATAAATTGCTAAATGATTAGTTTTAATGTTTTTTTTTTTTAATGAATTGTTTAATTTGAAAATTCAATAGTTATTATAAATGTTATTAAAGTTCTTATTTTTTATTACCCTTAGTGTTGGGTTTTTATGATATAGATTTTTTCAATAATAAATATAAGGTATATGCCTATCATTTAATAAACATAAAACTTGTTCATGATTTTTAGAAATAGAAGGATAAGATTGAACTCAAAACTTAATCTTAATTGTGTTTGTTTCATTATTTTCCTTTATAATTTTAAATATTTCTAATTAGGTTAAAGTTTCTATGTAGTTTTCATTTAGGTTTTCATTTCTCCCCTTTCTAATAATACGATTTTATGTTTTCTTCACTACATAAATTAATAAAATGAGTGGCCAACCTCAACCTCGATCATTGACAAAATAAATGATATTAAATTATATCTCTTTCTTTTTAGTATGGGATGTGTTTTGTGGAGGTATGACTTAAGCAACATGGATATTGTTATGAACCACACATGTTCTATGTCTTCAATTTAAAACTTTAAAATGATGAGAACAAATTGGCTTGTTATTTTTCTCTATTCTTATTCTTCTTAAATAAGCCAATTGTTTTCTTCTTCTTCCTTTTGTAATAGTGGGAAGACAAATTATAACTTAGTTGGCAGTGGGGACAATCATCATTGGCTACTATCCACGAGTGCACGTAGACCCATCACTGCTATTAAAGGAAAACTACACCACCTAGAATTACTAGCTAGTGGTCCATAAGGGGGTAGGCTTTCCCTCCTACAAGAAGCCTTTGGGTCATGGGTTATTAACTTGTTTCCTTACATCTAAGGAAGGCAAGCTAGGGGGATAGGCTTTCACTAGTGCCAGAAGCCTTTCGGCCTTGGGTTGTTAACTTGTTTCCTTACATCTGAGGAAGACGAGCTTTTAGCTAAGCATAAGCAGTTTTAGGGCACACTCCATGCCCATGTGTAAAACAAGTAATCATTTTATGTTTTTGTGTGGAGAGAAGCATTCTACAACCCAATATAAGGGAAATTTAAGCTCAGTTATAAATAAAATAATTTAATATATAAAATACTAGGATGAAACTAAAAATATATTAATAATTAACTTGGACAATGCCCACAAATAAAATATCTCAATACTTATATTACTAAATATTTCAATCTTAAGTATATATAATTTAAAAAATGGAAAAAATAAATTTTATAGTTAAAACATTATATTTTACATTGTATTTTTTCAGTTAATTTGCTTAAAATTTAACAAAAAAGATAAAATTGTAAATTAAAATTGTGCAATTTCCACCATACAAATGAGATTTTCAAATTATTAAATTCATTTATACATTTAAAATATAATTTAATTATAAATATGTATAATGTTAACCATATATTTAAGAATCAAATCCTTAAAATTATACATATTATTTTTTTGTATTTAAGAGAAGTTAGATACAACGGTCACTGAATCTTCAGAAGATAGGTTTAGAGGATCTTCATGTGTTCAACCATCACATTTCAAAAACGCATAGAAGTGTATTGGAAGAGTAGACAGTGATTTTACTGAACACAGAAGTACTGGAAGAGGAGACTTTTTTTACTGAACACAGATCCATATTCGCTCAGATTTATTAAACTTGTTACACTGCTTTTCTAGCCAAACGTATGCCTAACTTTTTGTAATTTGTATTCGATAACACTTAAAATAAAGAAATTTTAGAAACGAACTAAGATTACTTCCCTGCCTTTTCTCAAAAAGAATATTTGATCGTTTATCAATTTAGACAGCATTACATTTGATCGGTTAGACAGCATTATATTAGGTATTTGCATCCCAACAACATTGGTATAAAGGTCTTGAAAATGGTCGTATAAAACAAACCATATAGTGAAAGTGGAAATAATGTTTTTATCTTCAGCTTTATTTGGTATTTGTATCCTTAACAATATTGGTATAATGGTCTTGAAAATTGTTGTATAGAACAAATCATACACAGTGAAAGTGGAAATAATGTCTTCATTTTCAGCGTCATTTGGTATTTGCATCCTAACAACATTGATATAAAGGTCTTGAAAATTGTTATATAGAACAAACCATATAGAGTGAAAGTGGAAATAATGTCTTCATCTTCAGCTTCATTTGGTATTTGCATCCTAACAACATTGGTATAAAGGTCTTGAAAATTGTTGTATAGAATAAACTATACACAGTGAAAGTGGAAATAATGTCTTCATCTTCAGCTTCATTTGGTATTTGCATCCTAACAACATTGGTATAAAGGTCTTGAAAATTGTTGTATAGAACAAACCATACACAGTGAAAGTGGAAATAATGGACAATAACATGAGTACTGATGTTACTATTTATTTAGATGACATATTTTTTGCTTGAATCTTTCAAAAAAAAAAAATCAGATCAAGAATTTCTAGGGCACCTAATATCTTGATGTTTGACTGCTGTAACCTAGTTTTTCAAAATATTTTGCCTGATTTTGTCATAATCTTACCAGAATTTCCATTATTTTCATGGCTAATTTGTGGAAGCTTTAGACTACCAGAAAATTTGTAAATCCAGTTGTGAGAAGTTACATAAAAATTTAATTAGTAAATCTCATTGTGAGAAGACATTTTCCCTCTTTCTTAATATTTTTAAAAAATATATTAAAATAGTAAATTTGAGTTATTAAGTTAGTAGAAATTAATTTAATAACAATTTATAAAAAATTATATCTTTAATTAATGAAGAAAAGCAAAAACATAAAATAGTTAAACTTCATAATAGCAGAGAATATACTACTGACATGACACTGTCTGCTAGTAGAGTTTTTTTATTTAGGTTAAAAAAATGTTGTAGTAGAACAACTAAAATGCATTTGACAAAGAATCCAAAAACTTAGTTTAACTTATAAAGATTTTGACTTTTTTTTTCTGATTTTTTTCATTAATTTTGTTGAATTGTAAATTATGTTTTAAATTTACTTGTGTTTTAGTTTTCCAGAAAGAAAGTAATAATTTAATTAGATTGTTTTTTGCTTTGAAAATTATGAAAATTTAGGTAATATTTTGTTAAATGTTGGCAAGGATTTTGTAAATTTAGATTAAAGTTATTAAATGTCAAGATTTTGGGTGTCCCAAAAATTTCTGATAATACTGAATTTATTGTCATTTTCAAAAACATTATTTAAACACTATTTCTACAAAATTTGTTAACCCAAATTCCGACAAAAATAATAATCTGAACAAATCCTCAGCCTCACCAGACTGGTCTACAAACCAATCCTTACAATGCATACTATCTCTGCTACCAAATGCAGGAACAATCATTCATCATTGCAGAGTCGAGACACATCAATACTATGAATGTGCCAAGGATGGATGGTCACAGAATGGCGAACCAGACAGATTAGGTAAACATAAAGTAGTCCTTGGATCTGGTCAAAAGACGTCCTTTACTGGGATGATTTTGTTACCAAATGCGATTTAAAAAATCTCATGGTGGTTTTCTCCTTGCCACCCTGTTCATGATGCTGAACGGTATTGGCATTATGTGAAGCATCATTCCATTTTCCAAGGTGATGGAAAAGAAAAGACATGGATGCTTAGGGTACTACATGGCAGAAGGGTGGTCAAGGCAATTAATGACACATCTGTTCTACTTTGGAAATCGATCCACAACCAGCCGAAGGAGATGGTAAATTATGGTTTATATTTTTTAAGCTAACAAAACTGTAACTATATTTCATTTGCATTGGTGACATACACAACTTTAGGTGTATTTTTTTTAATAGTGTTACCATGTAACCATTCTATATAAACATAGAGTTTCAACATTTGTTAATTGGCTACATTGCATACAACATGCTTCAATATGGTGAAAATTACTCTTCTCACCTTGTATTTTTATATATATATTTCTCATATTATATAAACTTTTTTAAAGTTTGAAAATAGAGTAATAGCATAAATCTTTTTGTATTTATTCTCATTTTTGTATTATCATCTTGCTGCTCGATGATGTGTCAAGTTTCTTGAACCAAAAGTATTTCTTCTTTAATCAACTACTTATTTTTGTTCCTTATAGATGTGAGAATATGAGAAACTATTAAAAGTGGCTTTGATCTAAAAATATCTTCTAGAATAGGGACAAGAAGATAGTTCCTGCATTGTTGAGTTTTGTTTAACTAGTTAATCACAAGCATAGAGTCCCTAAAAACTTGAATAGTTCACATTTTTTTCTTTTGCAAAGAGCAATAAGTCTTTACATGCCATTAATTCTTTGTGATGATTTGTTCCCCTTCCAAACCCCATTTTTACATGAAAGGCATGTGATTTTGATAGAAACAAAATGAAGCCTCGCCCACTTCTTTGATCTATGTCTTGTGACACCCAGTCAAAGAAGGCCCATGAGCTTGTGGGGTCACATGTTTCTACCACTATAGCCCTTGGGATAGTTGTTCCTTTTTTCTATGGAAAGTGTGCTAGTATTGTCAATCCTTCAATTTCCACTCACTCATGCAAAGAAGGTTTATCCTAGAAAATGGATTTATTCCATGCTAGCTAGAGCCCCCAAAAAGTGATTAACAGAAGTGCTTTATAAGCACCAGTGGCACGATTACTATACCATCCTCTCCATGAGCCTTCCACTTCATTCCTAACCCATTCTTAGGTTTGCCCCAATACCCATTTATAGAAGTATCATATTTGCATGTTGAAAGGGAAACATATAAAAAAATGTGCTACCATTTCTTCACTCCCTTTACACAAAGCACACTAAGCCAACCCGACCTTATAATTTTTGCATAACATCCTAGTTAGGGGATTTTTTTCCATTAAACTCCACATGAAGAGTAGAGACTTTGCCAGGCATTTAGATTTCCACACTAGTTTCCACCACCATTTTGGGACCTCAATGGCTTTGGATGCATTGAGTAGAATGTATCCATGTTTTGGAGTGTACGATCCAAATGGGGAGAAACTCCATACTAGTTCATCTTCTTTGTTTCTCAATCTTATGTGACCAACTACTAGAGAAATCAGGTACCCATTCCAAACTTCATGATACCCAACCGCCAACCCCAACTTATTTGTATACTTCTAGGCTTATCTCCATATGGTTGTGATAGTTGGCTTATCAATGTAAAAGTTTAGAAACACCTCTATTTTGAAGGAATTCAATGAGTGGTTGAGGAAGGACACATCTCTCTCTACATCTAGGTCAAGGATTAGTTCCAACTCTCATTCTAGATCCATTTCCGACTATCCAAGCTAGTCTGTTGATGATGAGGTTGAAGGATTTCAATATCCTTTCCATATCACTGATATACTGCCCAAAGTTTATCCAACCTCCTTATCCAATCCTCTAAAGAACTTGAAGCAGTATACTCTTGTTTAAATACAATAATCCAGAGGGTCTTAGTGGAATGAAGCCTCTAATCACATTTGGAAACCAACACTTTTAAGAATAGGAATATGCTTTTGAGGCCCTAATCTCAAAGGAGATTTGGTGTCACTATTTTATCCCATCTTACCAAAGGAAGTACATGTTGTTCCTAGGTCCTTGCCCAAAGAAACTTGAAACAAATTCTGCCAACATTTTCTAGAATACATTTGGGGATCCATACTAATGACATCTAGTATACAAGAATGGCTTCTAGGACCGATTTTACCAAAACTAGTGGCCCCACCATTGAGAGCCACCTTATGCTCCAACTCTTTATTCTTTTCTCCAACTTGGCTATTAGCCAGAACCAATCCTCATTGCTATAACAATTTGACTTAAGTGAGAGCCCAAGTATTTTACACCATCTCCCAACAAATTTGTAATGTAAGGAAATAGTTCATTTATGTGTTGAGCCTCCCCTTCGTCTAAATTGGGAAGGGAGATTGTAGTCTTCCTATTGTTTATGACCATTCTCATGGATTTATTAAAGAGTGTTAGTATCTCCATTAATTTATCTACATCTCTTGGGGAACCATTGCAGAACATGAGAATATCATTAACAAAAAGTAATTGTGCTATTGTGAGGGCATGCTGTATGAGGGTACCTTGAAACTCACCATGTCTCTTAACCTCATCCAATATATGAGTTAGACCTTTAGCCAGTAGCAAGAATAGTATTGGTGAGAGATCTAGCCCCTGACACAACCCTGAGGGCTCATGAAAGAAGGGAGACATTGAACCATTAATTAAAACTACGAAAGAAATTATTTGGAGACATATCATCACCCAAGATATGAAACTTGGACTAAACCCTACATGAGTTACCATAAGCTTGATGTAGCCAATTGACCTTATCATATGCTTTGGAAAGATCATTCTTGAATATGGACCCTTTCATATTTTGTACTTTAATGCCATGTAGTCCTTTCTAAGCCACCCCTGTAGCTTCATGGATTTTTCATCCAAGAACCCAAATTGTTCCTTTGAGATTTATTTTGAGAGGATGGGATTTAGTATGCTAGCTATCACTTTAGATATTATCTTCGATATGCAATTGCACAATGAAATGGGTTGAAAGTATTCAAAGGAAATTAGAGAGTCCACTTTTGGGATGACAACTATAAACGTAGAGTTGAAAACAAGTAAGAATTCTTCCCCCTTGCCACTCCCAACCCCCTTCTAGATTCTTTAACAATGGTCAACAAATCATTCCCTATAATATCAAAGAGTCCCAAGAAGAATTTCAGTGCCCAACTATTTGGGCCAAGGATTTTTCCTTTTGGCAATTGTGGAGAACCTATTTAATCTCTTCCTCTAAAACTTCTTCCATTAAAGACATGCTTTCCTCTTCTTATAAAAACATTGGAAACAGTTATGTTGGCTCCTTCTGGTTCACAAAAAGTATTCAGAAAGTGATTCTTACTTAGATCCACTAGGTCTTCAAAATTTGAGATCTCCAAGCCCTATAGATCATATGGGCTCTAGATAATGTTGCATAGCTTCTTTCCCTTGGTAAATTCTTAAAAGAAACTAGTGTTATTGTTTCCACATTCTAGCCATGTTGCCTTGCTTTTTAAACACCACTCCACCTCCTTTTCTTTTAGAAGATTTTTTTTTCCTTGCCTTGAATATGAGGAGGACCACTCTTGTTTTGACATTTGTGAGCCCATCCCCCTCTTGTCCCGCAAAGTCCTAGATATAGCTCTCAATCTCTACAAGTTCCTATTTAGATGTAAGTTTCCATTTGTTTCCATTCCTTCCATAACATTTTAATGGATTTTAAGTTGGCTTCAAACTAGCTAGCAACTGGGTATCCCTCCTAAGGATCAAAGTCTTTCCATTGTTGTTTGAACAAGAAGAGGAATTATGCTTATTTTAGAGAGGGGGATTTAATTTTGAATGGGCTTGTTTGCTTCAGTTATGTCTCCTTAATCTCCAAAAATATTGGAGAGTGATTTGACTCTCCACTACTCCCTACCTATTGCTTCATAAGGTTGAAATGTTCCACCAAGGCCTCAGAGATTATGAAATTATCAATCCTCATTTCCACCCTATCTTAATGTATGCTTCAGTTCCTCTAGATAAGGGAGAGTTTTACAAGCTCCACATCCACTTGTCTATTCCTTTCTAATTTTATTTATAAAAAAAAATGCTAATGGATCTAGCCTAGCCCTAGGGCCCCAAGAGTGAGAAACTCCGAGAGAAAAATTTAGGTCTGCTCCCATTATCATAGAGTTTGAGCCCATTATGGATTTGGAGAAAAATGTGTCCCATAACTACTTTTAGTTGAGGGAAGTCCCATGAAGGTTTGTAGGTATTTTCACAAAAGACATTTTAAATCAAGCAATTAAAAAAGCTATATTACATCAAATATCATGCACAAAAGAATAAATCATCAATAATAAAATTATTAATTACCATATCAAAATTATTTCAAGATGGAGTCAACTTTATCATAACATTTCCCCATTTTAATTTTTCTTTGGGTTAATGTTATGGGTACAGATGCCTAACTAGGTCTTACAACCATATGTCAATTTACATGTAATTAAAATGTTTAACTCCATTATAAAAAAGGATTTAGTGTTACTAGAAATATAGGTGATTGCATTCAACATGTCCATTACTTATTAGTACTTACAAATGTTGCTATTTTGTTATGAAACTTGAGCCTTAAAATTTGTAAGGAACCAATCATTTGAATAAATTGAATATGAAACTTGATGCATCGTTTTCATTTACAGTCGACGTTTCAAGTCCAGAACATGACCCATCATTGGGAAATACTGGTTTGAGAGAAGGGGGAAGCCTCGTTTTTCATTGAATACAATGTACAAGATAATATTTGATACTAAGACTAGGTCTCCATTGTATATATGCAGGGGAAACATGGTACAATTATAAAAAATGGGAACATGAGAGGTTCTAGCCTACATAACTATATAATAATAGAAATGTAATCGCTCAATATCTAGGGCTTAAAAATAGGCTTTCGGGTTAATATGGGGCTTATATAGGGCTTGACATGCCTCTCCCCTTCAAATAAGTGTTTTCTTCAACACTTGACTATCTGTGGATGTTTTTGTATTAACAACTCATCTTCCCATGGCACTTCTTCCATTGGAAGGTTCTCCCATTTCATGAGGTACTTAGTAATTAATTGATTTCTCAACTACTTAGTCCTTGTTTCCAATATTGGTTTTGGTTCTAGTATTATTTTCCCTTATTCCTAAATATCTACTAGAATAGTTTGGATATGAATATTGTCATCGACTACTTTCTTTAAGAAAGAAAGATGGAAGACTAGATGTACACATGAAGATGGAAGAAAATCAAATTTGTAAATCAGACTTCAAATCCTCTACAACTCCTTATAAGGGACATAATACCTTAGGGATAATTTATTTTCCTTCTTTTGTTACTTTAGGGACATCTATTTATATGGCTATAGTCTCACAAATATCCAATCCTTCACTTCAAATTCCCTTTCACTACAATGTTGATTTGCTTGTTGTTTCATCCTATTTTGTTCCATAACTATGTTATCCGTCAATATTTCGAGAAACTTTGGTAAGTGTTGGATGTGGTCCTCTACTATTTAAGCCTTTATAGTCCCTTTCAAGGGTGATGTGATGGATGGAGGATAATATCCATAAATTTCCATAAATGGTGACATTTTTTATGAGGTATGGAAGGATGTGTAGTATCACCATTCTACAAAGGGAAACCATTTGAACCATTGTTTCTATTTATCAAATACAAAGAAACATATATATCCTTCTTGACATTTATTCAAAATATGTGTTTTCCCATTACATTGAGGATGATAAAATAAGTTGTGACCCATTTAAGTACCAAAATAGAAAATAGTTCAGTCCAAAATTTCCAATGAAAATTGGATCTTTATCACTTACAATAATATTTGGTATTCCATGTAGTATTTGGATTGTTTCCATGAATTCTTCTACCATTGTACTTTATTGAAAAGGATGAGAAAGTGAGAAAAAATGGGCATACTTTGTATTTTGATCTACCATTACCATAATAAAACTCTTTCCTTTAGGTTTGTGTAAAACTATAATAAATTCCATTAAAACTTCTTCCCAATGCTCACAAGTCACTTGGTATGGCTAATGGTTGAAGGAGCCTTGGGGTATTGATTGTCTCTCCCTTATTTTGTTGGCATATCACACATTATGCCACAAATGTTTACACATATAGTTTAATATCTTTCTAAAAGAAATCTTTCCTCACCCTATGGTTTATCTTCAAGAATCCCGAATATCCTCCTAGAGGATAAGTGTGTGATTTCAAAAGGACCTTTTGTTTTAGTTGATAATTCTTACATAAGTATGAGTGACCTCAATACCAAATCAAACCATTTGTCCACTTAATTGTTTTTACTGCAGTGAGGACCTCACGTAGGTATTGAATGATCTTGCATATCTTCTCATCTTTCCCCCATTATATACTTTCTTCTTCCATCGAGTTAAATTTTTTAATGGAAATAGAGTATACTAACATATTTCTATCTTCCTCTTCCCTTGAGAGTGCATTTGCCACAATATTTTGTTTCCATTTTTTAGATAATTTGAATGTCATAACCCAAAATATTTGTAACCTATTTTTGTTGTTCTTCTAGAGGTATTATTTTCTCCAAGAAGTACTTCAAACAATCACGATTTATTTTCACTTTGAAGTGACACTCCCTATTAGGTTTGGATGTCATTTCTTAACTGCATTTAGTATGGTCAACATTCATTTTTCATAGATGGGTCTAAGTAAATTCATTCCTTTAAGTTTTCTACTTTCAAAGGCAAGGGGTCTTCCTTATTACATTAAAATTGTACCAATGCCATGTCCTTAAGCATCACACTCCACAATGAAGGTTTTTTGTGAAGTTAGGTGTCACCAAGACAAGGTTTGTAGTCATAGCCTCTTTAAGTACTTCAAAAGCTTTGGTTGCTTCTTCAATCCAAGAAAATGCTTCCTTCTTCAATAATTTTGTTCAAGGTACTATTATTTGACCATAATTCTTGAAAAAATTGTGGTAATTCTTGTTAATCCTAAGAATCATTTGATTTTCTTCATGGTATCAAGGATTGACCATTCCTTCATAGCTTTGATTTTCTTAAGATCCACCTTGACACCCTCTTTTGATATAATATGACTCAAATATTCCACTTCTTGAACCACAAAGGCACACTTGGAAGGATTTATATATAGTTGTTTCTCTTCCAATAGTGTCAAGACTTTGTCAACATGTTTGTACATGCTCTTCCCAATATTTTCTATAGGTTATTATGTCAACAAAAGATACTAACACTAATTTTCTAAGGGTTTGAAAATAGAACTCTTCAAGGTTTAAAATGTTTAAGGTGGATTTGTAAGTTCAAATGACATAACCAGAAACTCATAATGACCTTAATGTCTTCTAAAGTTCTCTTCGAGAATGTATTATTTCCTCATTTTTATTTGATGATATCTAAAACGATGATCCAACTTAGTAAAGAAAATTTCTCCATGAAATTCATGTAATAATTCATCAATTATAGGAATAGGAAATTTATCTTTGATTTCCATTTTGTCGGGTTTTTGGTAATATGGAAACACGCACCATGAATCCTCCTTTTTTATAGCCATCACTAATGATGAACATAAATGAATTTGGATGGGTTGAATGATGCTTACTTCTAACATTTCTTGAACCATATGCTCAATCTCACTCTTATGTGCATGTGGATACTTGTAAGGCCTAATGTTAGGTGGTACACTTTGAGGTTGCAAATGAATAACATGGTATTGATCTTGGAAAGGGGGAATACTCTTAGGAATCTCTCCAAATACCTTAGAATGATTGTTGCTAACATTTTAGAGATCCATTGGAGTAGAGAGATTTTTGGACATATAATGAACAAAATTGTGCAATTATACCTTGGTTTCCATTTTTTATCAATTTTTTCATGTTATTAGAGCTTATTAGTTTATTGTGCTTCACATGGATACCTCTAAGCCCAATTTCATTTACTTGTGAGAAAAATATCATGCAAATACATTGAAATTTAAGGGTCATTGTTCCTAATGGTTATAACCATTGGACCCCTAATACAACATCAAAACCACCCCTTTGGATTGAAATCATGGACTAACCAACAATACTCTCCCATATTCAACTTAATATTATGACACTTCCATGAAAAATTTATGGTACCTCCATTTGCAATCATACTTGAAATTAGGTGTTGGATATACAAAGAAATTAAGAAGTTTTTCTAATTTTTAATTGATGAAGTTATGGGTACTACTTGAATCAATCAATATTGAGGGTTTGCAGAGTATTGATGTCGTCCAATGTATGACATTAGAGTAGTCTCTACTAGCTCAATATCTTGTGATGTTTCCACTTCTTTATCTTCTTTATTTCTGTGTAGATTAATTTCTTCTCATTGGATTTATGCCCTTTACTATACTTGTTGTCACAATTTGAACATAGTCCCTTTAAGACTCAAGCTTATTGATTTAGAAGAGGGAGTATGATTTTCTCTATAGTTACTAGTGACCAATTTTCTAGTGGCCATATTTTTACTTTCAACTTTCCTCCTCCAAACTGAAAGCATGCTATAGAGATTCAAGTTCAAAGAGGTCCACCTCATGATGGATGCTTTCCTTTAAAGTCCCCATAGATAGTTCTAACAAATTATCCTTTGAAGTATTCTTTACTTTAAGACTCTTCTTTTGGAATTTTTGAATGTGCTCTATTACTGAACCTTTTTGTCGAATATTTAAGCAAATTGATACAAAGAATGTATTTCCCTAGTACACCCCCCCCCCCTCATAATGTCTAAATCCCTTTTGTAAAAAAGGACCAAGATATAACAATAATCATTTTTCCTTTCACAAAGCCATTGAATACCAATACATGGTTGTTTTTTGACCAAGGAGCAAAATTTACCTTTTGTAAGGATGCCACTTGGTGTAGATAAAAGTATCGTTCTATCTAAAATATCTAAGTTACAAAATCATTACCATCAAACGTCCTCATATATATATTTAGAGTGTAGTACTTCATTTGTGTTAACTTGAACCTTCAATGATGTGGATATTAGATTGAAAATTCATTATTATGGTTTTGTAATTCAATATGTGATCTCCAATTGTGATATCATATTCCCCATATGAGATTAATTCTCAACACCATGATTCTTTTTATGTTCATGATTTCCTTAGATCTCCACATCCCTTTTAGGGACATCTTCTCATATAATATTTTGTAATTTTTTATTTTTTTTTCTTGATGGATTTTTCTATTTATTCCTTATTTTCATTCATCTTCTTTTCCATTTATATTTTAAGTTTTTCTTGAGAAACTACAAAATCAACACTTTTCAATATATTACCATCCATTTCATTAAATTTCTTCTCTAATTGAGATATCATAAATTATAAGTCTTCACTTTATTCATGAGTCAAGGATGAGGTTTTAGTAGGTTTGGTTGGTGTGGTAGATTTATTTGGAGGAATGTTAGAAAATAATAATGGTACTTGTTTTTATCACAACTATCAATCACCAAAATTTCTTAATCAATAGTTAGGTTGCTTGTAAGTTACATACATTTAAAACATTGATTTGGGGAATATCTAAATAGTTGATTTTTTTCTTGATATATCTTTGAGATTTGTGTCCTTCTAGATTTGAAACTTTGGACTATAATACTCTAATATGCATCATTCTACAATTCCATGGGTGTGACTAGAATTTGATGTGCCTAGTGAAAGTTACGGTAACTTTCCCAAAACTTGCTTAATTTTGGCCTCTTCCTATGAGCAACCTTGTATAGCATGCCACGTGTCCAATTATTCAAATATAATTTTGAAATTTGTACTTGATGTACTTCTATATATCTCTTAAAATACCTAAAGATTTCATGGTCTAGAAAGTCCTAAGAAAACATATATAGAAAAATTACCAAGATGACCTATTTAAAATATATTTCAATATTGTTCACAAACCCTTACTTCCACATGGTATAACATCGAAATTATAACATACAAAATTATCAAATTTGAAGCTAATTTCCCCCAACATTTCTCCTTAATATGATTCCATTTTTACTATATGAAACCTCCTAAGAAAACAAGTTATCACAAAAATTCCAAACTAAACTATTTGAAACTAATTTCAAGAACATTCAAGAACCTTAATAAATTCCTTAGGGCATATATATGAAATTATAGTGAACTAAGATTTGAAATTTGAACTAGATGTTTTCCATGATTTCTCCTAAATATGGTCTTAGTTTCATAGTCTAAAACCTCCTAGAAAGCAAAAATTATGAACTTGCCTACTTTAGACTAATTTTAGGAGCATTTATGAACCTTAACTTCCTTACAATATATCTTTTAAAAATATAGTGAACGAGGATCTGAAATTTAAACTAGATGTTAACAAATATTTATCCTCAAAGTTATACAAGTTTAACCATCTTAAAACTTCCATGAAATAATCTATAGCACAATTTTCATGATGACCTATTTGAAGCAACAAACCCCTCGGATCATGAGCTCTGATACAAAATGTTATGAGCCTTTCACCTTAAAAATGATAATAAACCAATAATTATAGTCCTCTTTGAGGTTGAAACCTCCTTTTACAATGAATACAATGTACAAGACAATATTTGATGTGCACAAGACTATGTCTCCTTAGGAAATATATAAGAGACAAAGGTACAATTGTAATAACATGGGATCATGAGAATTTCTATCCTACATAACAATATAACAATATACTTGTAGTCACTCAATACCTAGGGATTAATAAGGGGTTTTATGGTTAACATATAGGGCTTAACATATCCTCTTGTATTTCTCTTCCTATATCTCTTATACTATGTTCATATATTGCTTGTGTAAAGCATTGTATACCTTCTGAAAACTAGCTACAACTCATATTTATTCATAGTGAATCAATACTTGATTTTATGGAGACCCATCTCTATTCTCCCCTTAGTTAAAGATTCATCATCTCTAAAAACATCAAGCTAACATACAAGTACACCTACCACCCTTGTACCTATCCAAGTGGTTCATTCCACAACTTAATCTTACATCCTCTCTTTTCTTGAGAGGGCTAAATCCATGCACTACTATGTTGCAACATGTATGCTTGAAAAGCTCCAATTTACAATAAACATGGGGAATTCAATGTGCCACTAAATATCCATGAATATCTGGTTGCTCATAATCCCTAGGTTCTTAACAATAGAGGATCCAACTACTTTAATAGCATTTGTTAGAAATAAAATGTGAACAAAAATAATTAACAAATAGAAATAATTAAAATATTACAAATAAGACACCCAATAATTTATCCTAGAACACCCTAAACCATGAAAACTAGCTCTAATTAAATTTGTATACTCTATGGCCAAAGACCATGTTATAATGATCTCTAACTCCATTAAATAGACTATATTACATCAAATACCATGGGAAAATCCATGGGTTACCAAAAATTTGGGCTCATAAATTTCCAATAAACCCATTAATTACTTAATATAAACCACAATGTGCTCTTTAAATTTGTATCTGAGAGGGAAGGGAACACTTGCATTATCATTTGTAAGAAGAAAAATCAAACACAAGTTAATTGAACACGTTTTTTCACATGCAGTAATATCAAATAGGTGTTAAAAAGTTGAGATCTACTATGTGGAAGAGGTGAGTCATGAAATCAAAAGAAACACCATGTGCATAGTTATGATGCCTCATCACATCAAACAAATATGTATCCATGTTGATTTCTTTTAGGTAAGATGTTAAGACTAATAATGTTTATTAGAGTGTCAACAATTAACAATTCTAGAATGTGGTAATAAATGTTACATTTAGATTAGAGACATTGTAGTGCAATAAAAAGGACTAAGGACAATGCTTCAGAATTGTCACTATAATATAAGTTATCATATAAATAATATAAGGTTGATGTGTTTCTCCTCTTATCCCTTCGAATTTTTTGAAAAGTCTCTTTGCATTTGTTTTATTCATAGAGTACTTGGTCTTTCTATATTTTGATTTGAGTTTTCGCCAACGTGCAAACAATCAAATCAAATCTTATCTTTTAAAAACTATGGCAATCACTACGAATCTTTGAATTTCACTTTCTCCTCCCTGATGTAGCCACACACATAAAAAACTAATAATTTTATTTCATATCCCTCCATGTCTGCTTCCTTAACCTAAATTCAAATAATTTCAAGTATTTTATTATCCTAGTAGTGCTATAAAATATACTATTATTGGAAATTCTTCTTAAAATACTTCCAAGGAATCCTCTTCTAAAAAATGTGCTTGACCTACTTCAACTAGTCCCACCACATAAAATATTTTCCTTACATATGATATATGGCTATTCATGATTCAAAAATAGATGAGTAGCTATGCAAATGAAGATACTTTATGATTCCAAGTAACCAAGTTTCAATATGATTTCCCCTTATGCCTTAACCATCAAAGGTAGGTGGCTTAATCTTCATATTCTCACCTTGCAAATTTTACGACTCATGTCTTCTTCTCTGATGTCTAATAGGAGACACTTCTAGGCTGCTCCTAGAATCATTAGATGCATAGAACTTCCTAGATGAATGAGTGGGTACGTGCGATATCTATAACTTGTGGTAGCACGTATTGAATGCCTATAACCTTTGTAATCATTCCTCCTTAAGCCTAGCCAATTATTTATTTGTCTTTGCAATTTATTTAAGATTTGTATTAACTGAGTGTTGATTTGATTTTGTTCTTCGTGTGCTCTTGTTATACTTTCATTTCCAACCTTGTTGTTTTGCAAATCTATCTTCAAACATTGTGCAAGAAAGCTTACAACATAATGATGTATACAATAAATTTAAGGAGTATAAATTAAGAGAATATGGAATACTTATTCATCAAAATAGAATGTATGTTCCTAATTTAGAAAAATTGAGAAAGATGATGTTCAAACAAATGCATGATATTCCATATGTAGAACATCTTGGCTACTAGAATACAATTGTAGCAATAAGAATTAATTAATTTTGGCAAGGAATGAAGAGGGGTGTAGATGATTACATAGCCAAGTGCATGGAACATCAAAGAGTGAAAATTAATCATAAAGAATTGATATATTTTCTACAACCATTCCAATCCAAGAGTGGAAATGGGAATTGATAAACATTAATTTTATTACTATAAGTCACCTATGAAAAAATAAACATGATTCAATAATGGTTGTACTAGATAAATTGATAAAGGATGCCTATTTTATTGTAATGAAATTAATTCACAGGGTAAAAAATATTGGAGAAATATACACGAAGAAAATTTCTCAATTGCATGGAGCACCCAAGACAATTGTTTTAGATAGAGATCTAAAGTTTACTTAAAGATTTTAGAGATGATTATTTAAAATATTTGGTACACATATGAATTTTAGCACAAGATATCATCTGCATATAAATGGGAAGATATAGAGAGTCAACCAAGTGATTGAGGAGATGTTAAGAATGTATATGATGATTTACCCATCCAAGTGGGAGGACTTGTTGCATTGTTGAGTTTGCACTTGTAACTAAAACAATGGGTATCAACATCACTAAACGATATCATTAGAAATTCTATACGAATGAAAAATGCAGTATTTCTAGTGTGTTGGGAATAACCAATAGACATGTAATATCACATTTTTACTTAATGGGACATGGATACTTCATTGGATAGTTTGTCACAACAAATCATAATAAAACATAATACAAAATAATGAAATCTATACATGAGTGATAGTTTTCCTTAGATTCCTAGACTTATTATTTACTATTTTTCTGTGTATGCATGCAATATATAAAATGTGGAACATAAAGAACAACGAAATACAAAACACACACAAAATATGATGAAAAGGGATGTGGATGATTATATAGCCAGGTACATGGAACATCAAAGAGTGAAAGTTAAGCATAAACACTCAACACATTTTCTACAACCATTTCTAATCCAAGAGTGGAAATGGGAATTGATAGACATTGATTATATTACTATAAGTTACCTATGAAAAAAGAAACATGATTCAATAATGGTTGTACTAGATAAATTGATAAAGGATGCCCATTTTATTATAATGAAATTAATTCACAAGGTAGAAAATATTGTAGAAATATACATGAAGAAAATTTCTCAATTGCATGGATTACTCAAGACAATTGTTTTAGATAGATATCTAAAGTTTACTTAAAGCTTTTAGATATGATTAAAATATTTGGTAAAAATATGAATTTTAGCACAAGATATCACCCACATATAAATGGGAAGATATATAAAGTCAACCAAGTGATTGAGGACATGTTAAGAATGTATATGATGGATTACCCATCCAAGTGGGAGGCTTGTTTGCATTGAGTTGAGTCTACAACTTTAACTAAAATAGTGGGTATCAAACATCACTAAAGGTAATCCCATTAGAAAATCTATATGGATGAAAATGCAATATTCTAGTGTGCTGGGATAACCCAATAGACATAGTAGTATCAATTTTTATAATGCCATGGATATTGCGTTGGATATTTTGTCACAACAGATATAACTAGCAATTGCACCAAATGTTGCAAAAGAAACGCCGTAAGACATAAATTCTAGAAGAATCCTACCATATAAAACATTCACAATTGAGGGCAGCCAGAATGTTAGAATCCACAGAATCCACTAGTGGTCTCTCCCGCATAGAAATGAACATAAGTCTTCTGAAAGTACACACAAGAACTTGCCCTATAGTAAATATTGTTGGTTTCCTTGGAGGTTCCATCTACCAAAAATGTATTTCACGTTCAACACTCTAAATCCCTATAAGATAAATGCTCTTTTGGAGAAACAATTGAGAAACCCTTAAGCCATCAAGAAATTGTTTAGCAACAAGAAACTCTAACTATTAATTTTTTCTTAACTATTAACTATTAATCTGACAGCCTAAAAATATTCAATCATCTAACATTCCATCCAATGGTGTAGAGTAGTAGACAGTGGTAGTTGGAGGAGCTGTTTTCAAAGATGAACGCCTTACCGTGTAACAATCTAAGGTGTTAAATGATCATAATAAGGGAAAATAGTTGGAATGCGGTGCAATAATTTATAATGATTATAATGGTGTTTGACACACAAATGTTCATTTTTATAACGATTACCATAGTGTTTGATAGATAGATAATCTGTTTTATAATGGTTTGAACCTTTTCTTTCTTCACTTCTACATTGTAATTAGAATGCATTTAAATAAGTTGCAACATCATTATGGTAACTTT
Source organism: Pinus taeda (assembly GCA_000404065.3). NCBI lineage: Eukaryota > Viridiplantae > Streptophyta > Pinopsida > Pinales > Pinaceae > Pinus > Pinus taeda. The sequence continues at coordinate 1,586 of APFE031513860.1, read as the reverse complement.
TAGTTGAGTCAGTGACCTCTGGTTTGAACGATACATTGTTATGTTCTATATGCTTCTTCATTTCTACATCTCAGTTCTTGGTTCATCCCACATTTATAAGTCTTAGGCAAACTTTGATTTGATTGTTTGTTGTCTTAAATTTGAAAAAATTGATTTGACAAATGGATGCTTACGCCTACTTACTATTTGTATATAGATGTGGGTGTTTGTGCCTTTTTGTATGCGAGAATATTGTTTTGTTCCAACTATTACGATTCTCACCGACTTTTTTTGTTCCAACCAACCCTATAGGGTTGAGGATGCCTGAATTCAACGTGGTATATTGTTTTGTTCCAACTATTACGATTCTCACTGACTTTTTTTGTTCCAACGAACCCTATAGGGTTGAGGATGCCTAAATTCAACGTGGTTATATGATTAGTCTGGTGGTTTTTTGTGGCCATTCAGTTTGAACCTTGTTGAACATGATACTTTGTAAAGACTAAAGAAGTTGTGGCTTACTCAACAAAATATTTATCTATTCTAATGTTGGGGTTTTCAATCAAACTTAGTATCTTATTCTCCCTTGTGCATGGATTAATATCACATTTACCTATGTACTCTTTGCATTGGGTTTTTAATGAAACTTAATATCTTATTCTCCCTTGTGCATCACTTAATATCACATTTAATATCACATTTACCTATGTACTCTTCGCATGAAATACAAGTTGTAAGATAAATAACTGTAGAGACCAAAAGGTTCTTTGTGATGCTCTGAGTCATTCCATCTTAAACCTAAGAAATTAAGCCCTCCTTTATCTCTCTTATCCTTTTTAATTTTATTTTAAATAATAAATTTACAAAATTTCAAAAATTCATAAAATTTCAAAATAGTCAAACCTTTTAAATAAATTGTATGTTTTTATAAAATTAATATAAATATTTTATTTTAAATTTTTTTTTTTTACACTATCAATAACATAATAACATATTATAGTTATCTTTCTAGATTAAAAAATATCTTAAAATTTATTACCTCAAAAATATTCATACGTAACAACTTGTAATGAACTGAAAGTGATGAAACTTGCAAATTGAAAGTTAAGCGCTAGCTAAAGGTGCTAAAGGTAAAGGTGCTCTAGGTGATGGAACTGAAAGTGATGAAACACTTGCTATCCCTGGCATGGAATGCAAAATTGTTTTTAATCAAACATAGTATCTTATTCTCCCTTATGCATGGCTTAATATCACATTTACCTATGCTCTTTTTGCATGGGGTTTTGATTGTTTTTAATCAAACATAGTATCTTATTCTCCCTTATGCATGGGTTAATATCACATTTACCTATGTTCTTTTTGCATGGGGTTTTTTTATCAAACTTAATATCTTATTCTCCCTTGTGCATGAAAACCAAGTTGTAAGATAAATAGCTATAGAGATGTCGTGAAGATTGTCTTTAATCAAACATAGTATCTTATTCTCCCTTATGCATGGCTTAACATCACATTTACCTATATACTTTTTGCATGGGGTTTTTTAATCAAACTTAATATCTTATTTTCTGTTGTGCATGGCTTAATATCACATTTACCTATGCGATGCT
>APFE031513856.1:356759-372567 GCA_000404065.3 Pinus taeda | reverse complement strand
ACATTCCAAAACCTAACCCTAGAAGATGAAACGCCAAATTGTGGGCCCCATTTTGGGTAAATTGGTACATCAATTTCCCGGGGTCGTAACTTTGGCATATGATCTCCGTTTAACACGTATGATAGCTCGTTAGAAAGATCTATCCGAGAACTACCACCTTGGGAAGGGAAAAATCTATCCATGGGCCCATGTTGCCCCCAGATTTCCCAAAAAACATCGTTTAGGGCCTCAAAACGGCTCCGGAAGTTCAGGACCCGAAAAAATTGCTAAAAATAGTAAATTGTGCTACAATTATGGAAACTGAAAAACTGAAAGAGACAGTTTTGGGGGTCCAAATGGGATAGGTGGGTGGCCACCAACATCCACCTAGATCATTCCTCCCCCCTGAGGAAGCAATGGTCCCCATTGCATTGAGTTCATCTACTGAACCTGTCCTGCAATCTCTGGTGTGTCCAGTAATGGTGGGAAGCATGGTCGACGACGGTCCACATTGAACACTTGGTGCAGGCGAAGGAATGGAGGAATGATGTGCTCCAAAGTAGTATTCCCCATAGCCTTGGTACTGCTGTAAGGACCTTGTCGGAGTGGTCTAAGCTTCTGATGGGTTCTGGTAAGGCGTTCTTTCCGTCGATGCAACCAGACTTTGTTGTCCACCTGAAACTTGTGTGGTACCCCTATGGGTGAGGAGAAGTTGTTCCTGTGTTCAGTCATGACCGTATCCCTTTGTTGTTGCTGCTGTGTGGAGGATCCCTTTGTGGGGATCATGGATGTGGTGACAATATTCCCCTTACTTTGGGAGTGAACCAGACAGACGAATTTCCTGTTCTAGGAGATGAGCTTGCTGCCTTTCTTAGCAGTGATCAAAGATGTGGTGGTAGGTGGGGCTACCTCCGATATCCTATATAATGAATTATTCAAAGAAATAATGACAACACGAGGCCTAGACTCATACACACCATGTCGCCTCCACAAGTATGGTTGGCCTAATAGTACATCACAAACATCCAGAGGTGTAACATCACACAATACCTCATCTGTGAAAGGCTTGATGCTATAGGGAAGGCGGCACTGTTGGCGAACTTTGAGATCTCGTCCTTCATGAAGCCACCCGATACTATACGGCTGTGGGTGTGGTGTAGTTGGTAGGCCCAACTGCTTCACGACCTCTGCTGAAATAAGGTTCTTTTGGCTGCCACCGTCGACAATGAATTGCAGCGGTGAACCCTTCACCCACATCTGTGAGTGGAAAAGACGCTCCCCCTCCCCTGGGTCTTCGGGCTCATTCTTATGGATCTTTGTAGTGGCAACAGTGGCGTTGGGATCCGCATCAATGATTTGCTTCCCTTTGCCATTCCCCTTGTCGGGTTCTAGCTCAGGGTCAGAACATGCATCTGATTCGGAAGCCTTCAACTCGGCCACCAACGACTGCTTGGTTCGGCACTCACTTGTGTTATCAGTGGGACTCTTGTGGAACTCACACCACTTTGCTGTGTCCTTCTTCGAATTTGTGGTATTGTTCTTTTCTTGTGGCTTCGACGGGTTGTCTTGGGTCACCCTGCCTTGGTTTTGTCCTTTGGGCTTCGGATTTGCAGATCCAAAGTCTCGCTTCTTCTGTTTCAACTTTTGCTCGATTTTGACAGCGTATCGGTATGCTGTGCCGAGTGAGGAGATGTCCAAGAACTCCATCTCTTCCTGTATGTATCTGTGTAGGCAGCCACAGTATTTGAGTACCAGATGCAGCTCAGAATCTTTGATACCCAACTGTGTGCGAAGGGTATGAAAAATGTTTGTGAACTCAGACACATCTTGGTCTCATCCCTGCTGCAGCGTGGTCCATCTGATGTATTTGTCCTCATAGCTTTTGATAGGGTAGTACTGTTCCTTGATGGCATCTCGGAATGAATCCCAAGTGGGTACGGCTGAAAATAATGAGCCTGTGATTTCATCCTTCTGCTCGCAGTAGGTTTCCCACCAGTCCTTGACGTGGGGGGCTGCTTTGAGAAGAGCGAAAACAATCTTTTCCCGACTCGAAAATTCATGAACAAAAAAATACCATTCTAGCAAATTTAACCATGTATCTACCACATCCACGTCTATTTGACCCTCGAAGATGGGGATTTCAAAATTCACTTGTACCTTAAACGGTATGGCGTTTCCAGAGTAGCTGTTGGAAGCCGATGCGTCACTTTTGGGTAGTCGCTGAAGGATCTGGGCAAAGTTGTCCATCATCGCGTTCCATTGTCGCTCGAGGGCTTTTTCGAGCAAGATTTTGATAGGATCTCCTGCCCCCTCATCTTTCTTCTCATCCACCATGGGAGGCCGTCGGGATTTGCAAGGCTGGTCTTGCAAAGGTTCAACCAGTTCAAGCCCTAACTCCTTATATCCTGACCTCATTGGGGACATGCAAAGAAAAACAGAGAAAAAGCAGACCGCTCTGATACCACTGATCCAGATTTAAACAGGAACGCAAAAAAATACAAAGATAACCATATACACAAAGATGCAGCGGAAATAATACTTCATTTCATTAATGGAAAATATCGAAAATATGCTTACAACCAAAAATGGAAAGAAACCAGCTAGGGCGGATGATAGCTTATCTCTGGAGGAAGAGATGTGGTTGCTACATGCCTTTGGGAACTGTTCTGAACTGTGTTGCAATGAGGCTCGAAGGCCTATTTATTTTTGAGAAACAATGGAAAACCCTTCACATTCCAAAACCTAACCCTAGAAGATGAAACACCAAATTATGGGCCCCGTTTTGGGTAAATTGGTACATCAATTTCCTAGGGGCGTAACTTTGGCATACGATCTCCGTTTGACGCGTATGATAGCTCGTTAGAAAGATCTATCCGAGAACTACCACTTTGGGAAGGGCATCATTTGTCCATGGACCCATGTTCCCCCATATTTCCCAAAAAACATCGTTTAGGGCCTCAAAACGGCTCCGGAAGTTTAGGACCAGAAAAAACTGCTAAAAATAGTAAATTGTGCTATAATTACGGAAACTGAAAAACTGAAAGAGATAGTTGCAGGGGTCCAAATGGGATAGGTGGGTGGCCACCAACATCCACCTGGATCAAAAATATAATCAAAACATGTAATAAGTTACGAGAAGTGTTTATTTGACTAATATAGGAGGTGAATGAAGGTCCATATAGTTACCCAATGATGAGGCTCATCAGTAGCCCCTGTTTCTCTTATAGCAGTCCGTGCTTCTCCTATACCTCCTTTATTTTCTCCTTTAGCTCTTATGTTTCCTCTTGTAATAGGGAAATTTGTTTCCTGAGCCTCTTAAATGTGTCTTCTCTAATGGCGGGCCTCCCTATGAGTAGCATAGGTTGCTTAGTCTTGACCTAAGGAGAGGTGACTTCTTCAATATTTCCCTCACCGGGTCCCACTTATTCACTTTTTCATGCTGATCCATACATGGTGATAGGGATTGTTAAAGGAGGATAAGGTTTCCCTTGCCTTATCCCAATGCATTTCCTTGTTTTAAAGTACAATGCACATTGTCTTGGCTTCCTCGCTTTGGTATTGATTGGTGTGACCAATGTGGCCAATGTGGAAACCACTTCTTGCTCTATGTTTCCTAGTGATAGGCTCATTTGTTCCAATTGTGTTTCCATCCCTTGTGGTTTAGATGGATCCTTAGGGTCTTCTTCCTCTACTTTTTGTTCCTCTTCCTCTTTTTCTTCTGCTTCTCCTTCCTCCTTCTCTCCTTCCTTTTCTTCCCTACCCACAGTACTAGAGACTGTTGTTTCTTCTTGTTGTGTGGAGGTGAGGGAATTTGTTTCAATGAAAATATCCCTCTCCATATCTACGGAGTAGGTCCACAACACAAGGTCCCTTAGGTGGCTCAAGGATTCCATTACAATTAGCTTAATGAGGCCATGACAGGAAATGTGCCAATGCTTCCCTTCCCTCACCTTTTGGCTCATCTCAATGATGGACTGTAAGAGGAAATGTTGGATACTGAGTCTGTTTGGAATGAGTAAATTTGTTTGGAAACTTAGATGATAAAGCAACCTAAATTGATAAGCATACACAATGCTCAACCTCACCTCACAGAATATGTATTTGAGGATGTGATAGGCCACTTCATCCCAAGGGTAAGGTAGGCTTTCCCTTCTTACTCAATTTTTATCTTCCATAGGATTCTCTCGATGGAGGAAGAATATTTTTCCTGGTTGTAACACTTATTGCCTTATCTTCCTTGCTCCATCAAACTCCTAAGGGTATGGTGGTCATTCTACTTATAAGTTCTACGCTCAAATGGATTGCAAGTCCTCTAACAACAATAGTGGCACTATTTTCTCCCTAAGAGCTGAGGGCCATGGAAAATTCTTGAGTTATCTCATCATCATATCCCTTTAGTTTCTCAAAGAACCCCATCCACTTATGTCTCAGGAAAATGTCCAGAATAGGGGGATAATGATGGATTCTTTTTGTGTCTATGGGTTCTCTTCTGTTGAAACATCCCCCTATTTCTCTCTACTGCTCCTTCTCGAGGTTATTTGGGTGTCTTCTCAATATTGGCCTTAAAGCAGTCTTGGGTGCAGAGATAGTGTCAAATTTCCTTTTTTATTTTAACAGAGGAGGAGAAGGATCTATTTTTTTCTAAAAAAAAACTTTTCTCTGTCCCTATCTTGCCTTCTAATATAATAAATTTGAAATGAAACTACCACAAAATTGTTTGCTACAAGATATTTCGTTCAAGCATTATTCCTCATGCAAGTGTATGGGAATTAGAGAGGGAGGAGGCCACATGCTCTTTTCAAGATGACTCTCTTACGTGCATGAGGATTCAAAGACAATCTCTGGTGGTTTTGGCTCCTTGTCTCCCATTAATTCTCCTTGTAGCTTCCTCTATGTGCTTCTTGTAGCAATTCAAACCCTCTTGTAACTCCTACTGTAGAAATTCCTTCTCAAACATTATTTTAGAGATGAGAGAATATGCAAATGGAGTTGATCCTTGTACTTTTTATTCCTTAGTGGGGTAAAGACTCAAAGTGATTTGGTAACTTGGATTTTTCACGAGTTTCCTTTTTTGAACCTTGTCCCTACTCCTTGTAATGATCACCCCACTCCTTGTAATCATCACCTCATTTAACTTGAATTTTCCACGTTGCATGGTGGATGAGTAAATTGTAGTTAATTGATCGATGGTGGCCAAGTTTACTGGCCACCCCCAACCCACAAAAATTCCATTCTTGATCATTAAACATTTTTTTATCATTATGTGCATAGAGAAGAGGTGAAGGGTGTCATACTTGAGCTTACTTGTGATTTCAAATTGTTACAAATTCTTTCATGTTTCTGCTGGGCTTCATAATAGGATGATTTTGAAGGTATTGATTTCCTTTGTTTGTGTCTGCATAAGTTTTCATAACATGATGATTCTTAACTAATGAAATCACCCCCCTTTTTTTGTTGTGCGGACCTATTTTTAGTGCTCATTCTACTATTGTTGAAATGGATGGATGACCTGGCATATTCTCTCTAGGGATGGTGTGTCCCTTCTCAACTTCAAAGATGTCCTCATGATGCCTCAATGTTGCTAGATCTTCTACACTCAAGCTGTAGAAAAAAATTGGTTTAGAATTTTGTTGTCATTGTGCAAGCTGCTATAGGAGGGATCCCCTTCCTATAGCAGTCACTTCATCCCTCCTTAAGTCCTCATATTTCATTAGAGAACGTAGACAAATCATGGGAGGTATGGGCATAGGATTAGAATCATCATAGGGTGGTGTATGTGATGAAAAAGTTGAAGGCAACCATTTTTTTTTTTGTTTTTTTTTTCATTATGTGTGGCAAAGTCAAATCTTGAGGATGAATTTTGGCTAGATGGAGTGGATGAGTGATGGAGGGATTTTGGTGGACCTATCCCAACATTTCCTAATGAAAACATGAACTTTTGGCCCCTTTCTCATATTGGATTTTCCTCCTATAGAAATTCAGATTACTCTTGAAGCAATTTAGGTTATTCTTGTAGTAATTTAGGACAGTCCAGTAACACTTCAAAAAGGAGGCAAAATATGGTCCAATTGCTAATTAAATGATGGAGAGAGGTAGGGAGGTGAATAAAGAGGCGAAAATGCAATGTATAGCTGGAAGGAATGGAGAAATGAATCTGGGGAACCTGTTTTGTAGCCACTATTCTTTTGAATGTCTGGAGTCCTGTCAAAGGGAGATGTTAGCAAAATTGGTGTAAGGTGTTATCACTTGGATTGAACCTCAAGCTAAAGGAATGAAAGCCAAGGTAACCACAAACCACTCTTAGCCAAGTAGCTAGCCCTACTAGGCTGAGAGAGGGCTCTCTCTATAAGGATCTCAGCCAAGATGACTAGATTAGGAAAAAGGATTTTAGGATAGGTATAGTAGCACAAAGTTTTGATTGGATTTTGAAGGGGTTTTGCTGGATCAGGAGGAGTTGGGCAATTTAGGTCTAGGAAATTAGGTCAGAAATGCAGGGTGTTCTATGGGGCAAGGTAGGCATAGGCTTTAGAACTTTAGGGCTTGATGAGGTGAGATGTTTAACACTGGTGAGAAGCTAAGAAGGGCATGTGACAATCACAGATCCTTCTTAAACAGTAGAAAACATATAAATTTGAATATTTACCCAAAGCAGAGCAGTGTTGTGATGGATTCTGCCTATCAACTTGAAAACATTCACTAAGAAGCAATGGAATGATTAATGAAACATAAAAAAAAAATAATAATAATAACATATGATCATGTACTAAAACTCCATACCACATGGATCCCATAAAAATAGCTGCAATTCTTATTAGTCTCATGCCAAACTACTTACAAAGTTGTACAATCAAGGTCTGAGCATCCAACTGAGTCCAACCCTTTACAATAAGGAAGAAGAAGAAGATATAGACATTTTTTCAACCTCCTCCCATCCTTATGGGTTGAATCCCTAATATTAGGAGCTAATTTAACTAATACTGAACAAGAAACACGAATATAGGCATCATCAATAACTTGCTTCTAAAAGTGAAACACTGATTCATTTGAGCTCAAACTAACTTCTAAAGCAATGAATCTACCCTCTGTTACTATTTATCTATCATAATTACATGCCAAGTAATCATTTAAAATGGTGAATCATCATCCATGAGAGAAAATCTATGATCATAGTAAAAAACAGGAAAAATAGCAACCCTGAGCAAAAACTGCCCTACGCGCAGCGCCACTGGCTCAACGCACAATGCCACTTTCAGGTCACTTTTGAAGGTTTTTCCTTCATCCAAATTGAGCCCATGATAACTCATTGGAAAGGTATTCAAGTATAATTTCCTGAAATCCTAGAATTTCTACATTTGGAGCTCATTTGACCACTCAAAGCTTGATTCTCCCAAGATTTCTTCTGTGTGTCCAAAAAGTGGCAGAAAGGTCATTTTTAGGGTGTTTTTTGACCTTTTGGTGAACTAGTTCTGCCCCAAAAAATTTGAAACGTGCTAGGGTGCATGTCCTCATCGCTTGTAATTGAAAAATGCAAACCATTTCTTCATTGGATGCTGCTAGGAAAAGCGCAGAGCCAGTGGCGCTGCGCGTCTAGGCCATTTTCCTGTGTGTAAAATTTCCAAAATTTGCAAGTGACAAAATTTCTTCTAAATTTGCTCAAAATTTGTGAGAAGCATCCTCATCAAGTGTCCTAATGAGCCAAGGAAGCTTCAACAAGAATCCTAATTCTATCCTCCTCCTTTTTTCCTTTCAAAGCCCGCCTTAGCCCAGTTTTCATTTTCTTGACCCTCATATTGCAAACCTTGTTTCGGGTCCTGTAATGATAATTCATGTGTTTGATCATCTAATTGTCTCTATTGGCCTTCTGTAGTAACTTCTCAAGGTGTAAGTTGACTCTCTCAAGCCAATTTTCTCTATCCTCTTCAATCTCCTTCTCAATAGGAGTCAAAGTGATAGGTGCCTCTTTGCCACTTTTTCATTTCATCTTAAGCATTTCTAGCTCCATGAGGACTTGTTTGTCACTCAATTTTTTGTTTTCTTGCTCCAAATATGTGATGACATATTTGGCCCTCTCCAAATTATCTACCAAAGCTTATACTTGAGCTTCGCTTTCTCGTATGATGATGTCTTTTATGGTTTCTTCATCCTGAGCCTCTAAGTCAATGATTTCAACTCCATGATGAGTATAATGTTGCTCTGGCTCATCATGCTCAGTCAAGTCAAAATCACTTTCCTCCTCATCATCAAGACTCTACTTTGGAATCTTTTCCTTCCCTTTTTTCAGTTGTTGCACCTGTATCTGCTATGCCGAAGAAGAAGGCAAAGCCCCTTCCACATCTTGTGGATCTAGCATTTGCCTATGAGCGGATGAAGAAGGCAAGGTCCCTTCCACCTCCCGTGGAGAAAACACTTGCCTATTTGTTGCAAATAATCTCCTTGTGCCCCTCTGATATGTCATTTAAACAGACACCTCAGCAATTCTAGTCTCCTTGGCTTCCTCATTCACTTGAACACTGCTAGAAGGTCCTCCTACTTCTTGAGGTACTTGTGGAGGAATTGGAGGACCCCTGAAGATATCATGAGAAATAAAGGTCTCCCAAGAGATGTTGAGGAGACTGAGATGATGAAGCACAATGATATTGATTAGGGAGTAGTGATAGAGGCTGCTCATCTGCTAAGGGTATGGCTTCTTCTGGACAAAATGAGCCATCTTCTCAATATTCTTGAACAAGAAGTATGGGAGGTTTAACATCCTCACTTTGGTAAAATGCATGAGGAGCCTGATGTGATAGGTGTACAGCCTAAAGAATCTTCCCTCACAAGTGAAGTAATTCATGACGATTTTCATCATGGCGACATACCTGTCCTCGAGAAGTCTGAAAGGAAAAAGCCTATTCACCTCATTTTTGTATTGGGGTTGGATGTAAGGCTCCTAGTAGTGTTCATCCAAGTCTTGGGCCTTGTACCACTTCTCCCCTACATTTGGAATCTTGGTGGCATCTGAAATGATGGATGGTGAAACTGTGAAGTTTACCCCAACAAGAGTTACCTTATTGCACTGAATATGGGTAACAAAAAAATCTAGTGAGCTCTGAGTGGTATTGAACTCTCTCCACCTGCTCACAGAACTCATAGCAGCCAAGATATCTGAAACATGTGACAGCCAACTGAGAGGCCTCCAATTCCCTAAGGTTTGATGGTTCTTCTCTAATAATCCTATCTCCCTTGTGTGGTTTTCTTTGTTGCCTAGATCTGTCTGTTGAGCTGTCACTACCTGTGTTTGCCTCCTCCTCATAGTCTTGGTCCTCTTGGTCCATGTTTACAAAGTTGAGGTTGTATGGAGGGAATGAGTGAAAGTGTTTTTAGGATGAGGGGAAGGGAGACGAGTTTGTGGCTAGGAAATAAATGAAGGAGTAGGAAATGAGAGGGAGGGCTTGTTTTGGGAAATTTCCCTTGGGGAAGAGGGATAAAAGGGATGGGAAATATGAAATAGGGATAAATGGGCAAAGGGATATGGGATAGGGAAATAGGTATAGGTTTTAGAGTTGTAGTGAGTGATAGGAGGAACAATGATAGTTTAGGGTTTTTAGGCATACAAGGGAGATTTTAGGGTTTCATGTTTCTAAAGGAAAATGATGCTTATGAGGTGGATATGCAAACAAAAACCAATGTGAAGGATGTCAACTTACTTGTAGGTAGGTGAGAGAGAGAAAATTTGGAGTTTGTTGGAATTTTTGAGGCTTTTCTATCCTTTCTGCTCAACGCACAATGTTGGTGCCCAGACACACAGTGCCACCCTCAATGCGCAGTGCCAGTGTAAAATTGCACTAGGGAAATTTCCCAGGCGCGCGGTGCCGGCCTCAACGCATAGTGACAAGCTCTGGACACGGAGTGCCAATGTATCTGCCTCAGAAGCATAGCACCGCTCTGCCAATGCGCAGCACCACTTCTCCACTTCTCTAGAAGCGGAACGCCACCCTCCAGAAGCACAATGCCAAACTTCTTTTGCCCAAAACTCACTCAAGCTTGCCTCTTCTTCTCACTTTTTGACTCCTTGCTTGCCAATGAGAATAATTAACTTAGAAATGAAATGTGGGAGCTTAAATAGGAGTAGCTTTTGAATTTTTATTTGAAAAACCCACTTTCTAATGTTTCTTGTCCTTCTTCAAAACTCTGTTTTAATGCTTTTTTCTTCTTTGTGTTTTTACAGATGGATAAATGCTCAACTTGAACCGATTTTTGCAGTGTTTCTTTGTCATGCAGTAAGGAGAGATGCTCTGGTGCAGCTAGGATCAGTTATTACATATAGTGACTTAAAATTACGTATGAAATACAAATAAACTCAAAATATTATGTTTTTCACCTCAAAAGCATGTTTTTGAGGTGAAATTTACATTAGGTTAAAAGATAATTATTCAGTGGCTATGACCTACAAGACATCATGCTTGACTTGTTCATCATCCTCAAACCCTTGCTGACCTTTATTTACACAGAAAATTAGGCATCTTGACCTTGGTGATGAAACCCTAAGACCTAATGAAAACATTCCTTATGACCTAATGGACCATGATTACAAATTGACCATGAAACCATAACTAAGGAAAACCTGAAGAAGGGTCAGCAAGTATACTCGATGAGGGAAAAATCAAACTTTTTTGAAGAGAAGACAACCATCAGAGGATCAGTTTGACATGACCTAATGGAATCATGTAAAATTTTCAGTATGGAACCCCTAAAATGAAAATGCAAAGAGCGAATTTTGATCCCTGATGGAAGTATGCAGGTACTAAAACTAACATTGGCCTCATTGGGGATGGAAGCTCCTTGGAGGTGTCAATAACATCATAGACCAAGTGCCTCATCGATTGGGAAATACAGTCAAAACTAAAAAAAACCAAAAAATGACTCAATACAACTGAAAAGAGACTCTCAACCAAACTGACTCAAAACTTGACTATAAACCAAATCAACCAAATTTGACACTAAACATTCAAACTTTATAGCCTTCACTTCAAGCCCCAAGCTCAAATGATAGTGTACTTGAAACCTTAAAATGGAAATCAAACTAGTATATACAATGAAGGTGAAGTAACTTTAGGAAACAGTCTCAAAAGTAGTAGTGCTTCTAGAGCCTACCATTCACTGGCCCTCCTGAACAATCCTGACCATCCATTTCCTTCAACAAAAAGGCATTCTATCCTCGATAGGCTGAGATTTTGTATGGTCCTTTTCATAGATTTTCAAACTTACCATGCTTTCCTTTCTCCTCATTTCGTGCATCCCATTGCAGCACTACATCCTCCAGCTGAAACTTTTTTGCTTTGGTTTTTTGGTCATAGATCTTCTTTATCTTTCTTTTAACTGGAAAGTATTTTGAGAAACTTCTTCTCTTGTTTGCTGAAGGTGAATCATTTGATTAATTCTTCGTTGAATATCATCCTCTTCGCTGCCAACTTCCTGTAGTAGTCTCATGACCGGGACTGTAAGTGACGTAGGAAATCAACTCAAAAGGTGACATACCTATGGATTTCTTGCTGCTCACTCTATTGGCCCACAAGGCATTAACAATATTTCGATGCCATTTCTTCTTATTTTCCTCCAACATTTTCTTGATTACATTCACCAAGGACTTATTTGATGACTCGGCCAATCCATTGCCCTGCAGATAGTATGCTATGGAATGGCCCAATGTAATGTTGTACTTGTTGCAAAACTCCACCATTTTCTTGGACTTAAATGTTGTTGCATTATCTATTATCATCTTGTGAGGGCAACCAAAATGAGACGGGATATTAGATTCTAAAAATTGAATAATTATCTTATCCATGGTCTGCCTTGTTGGAATGGCTTCAATCCACTTGGTGAAGTAATCAATAGCTTTCAAGATCCATCGATGCTGTGTTGATGATATAGGATAGATTTCCCCTGTGAAATCAAGTCCCCACTATTGGAAAGGTGCATTTACTTCAACTGGTTTCAAAGGAAGAGGAAGCAACTTCCTTGTTCCTTCAAAAACATGGCATTCATGGCAACTCATCACTGTCTTATGCAAATCTGAAAATAAAGTTAGCCAATAATATCCTGCTCTGAACACTTTGTTAGCTATTGGTTTCCAAAACAAATGACCGCCACAATCACATTTATTAAAATCGTGCTTCACCTACTGAGCTTCGTCTTCAACCAAACAATTAAGAAGAACCCCTCTCGGATCTTTCCAAAAAAGAGAATTGTTTAAAATGCAGAATTTCGCTGATTTGAGTTTTAGTGATCTACCTTTGCTTCTTAACATTCCAGGAGGTGGAAAAAGATGCTAAAGAATATAAACTATATCAGAATACCACGGTGATTGGAGAAACATTTCTAAAAATTGAATGAGCAAGTCACTATCCTCATCCTCCAACATTGTTGCTATGATATTTATGTCTACAACATGCAGATTTGATTCTTCCATCAGTTTTGCTAAGCCTTGTCCCTTGATTAGTATAGTGGGTTTAATTTCTAGATCATATTCCAACATTGTTGCTATCCACTTACCCCTTCTTCCCTCTAGATCATTTTGCATCAAAACATCTTTTACCACTGCATTAGGGACATATGCTATGGTATGTGAATGTAGAATGTACAATCTGAAATCCTTCAATGCTTTTATGAGAGCTAGCACTTGTTTTTCAATGATATTATACCACAAGGTAGCATCTCGAATAGTTCTACTAAAAAAAGCAATGGGTTTCTCAATCTGATCTCTCTTTTGCATCAATACCGCAGGCATGGTATGCTCGAATGCAAATGAAAATATAATGAAATCTTGAGTGTAATCAAATCAAGACTTTGGCTGTGGTCAAAGCAAATTTTACCAAATTGAATGACTTCAAGGCATCCTCAGTCCATTTCACAGTGCTATACTTTTTCAACATATTAGTCATTTCACGCAAATGTTCTGCCAAATTGGGTATAAATCTGTGTAAGAAATTCATCTTACCATTGAAAGCCTGAATCTCCTTTTTGTTGCACGGAAAGTCTATATGTTGAATTGCCTCTGTTGGGTTGTGTTATATTCTTTCCACGACTAACCTATGTGGTGAATCAGGGGGTTAAACGGGGGGCGGCAACCCACCCTGTCTACAGCGTTTAAGGGGGGCGGGTAGCCCCTCTCTACAGGGTCTAGGGCAGCGCCCCGGGAAAAAAAAAATTGGACCCTATATTAGGTTGGGCAAACCTACCTATCGTTTTCGGTCCATGGTTTTGGACACTATGGTTTTCTGTCGATGGTATTGGATGCTTTGCATGTATAAATATATATTGTAACATTGAAAGGAATATAATGAAAAATCAAGCTAGTAGTCACGGTTTTTGGATCCAGGGGAAAATCTATGTGTATATGTGTTTTATGTGTTATGCTTTCGCATTGTCTATTTTCTGTGTTTTAGAATTCGTATGCAGGTAATTTCTGTATGAGCTTAAAACCTACATCTGGTATCAGAGCAATTTTGGCTTTAAGGGGACGCCTTTATTGCTGAGGGGTTTCATTCAGGCCTGTGGTAGACCCTGTTCAGTGGGAGATCTGTGAGATTGATTCTGGTGGTCAAAGAAGATGGTGAGCAATGGAAAGATAGAGATCGATAAATTTAATGGTTAGAGTTTTTAGTTGTGGAAACTCGAGATGGAGGATCTATTGGTGGATAAAGATCAGTGGATCATGGTAGATCCGGGTACTAAACCAACAGGAGTGTCTGATGAAGAATGGAAGAAGTTGGATTGGAAGGAAAAGAGCCAATACGATTATGTGTCTCAGATTCAGTATTGTCGAATGTATTAGGGGAAGCTACGGCGGAGGCTTTGTGGGACAAGTTAGGGACTTTGTACCAATCTAAGTCTTTGGTGAATAAACTGTTCCTACGGATAAAGTTGTATAACCTGAGGATGAAAGATGGGGACTCGGTGACAAAGCATCTAAACGCATGTAATATTGTGGTAAGTTAGTTAGCATCTGTTGATATTAAAATTTCAGATGAAGATAAGTGCATCAATTTGTTGTGTTCTCTACAAGATTCGCGGGATAGTCTGGTTATTGCAATAGGTAGCAATGCAACTGCCTTGCAGTTTGATGAAATAGTCTCATCCTTGCTGATGGAGGAGATGAGACGGAAAAAAATAGGAAGCCAGAATGTGTGCCTGTCTTATGAGGACGGTCCCAGAACAGAAAAAAAATATAAGTCATCGGTGGGAGATCTAAATCTAGAGGATATCTAAATCTCCAGAAAAACCTATAAAGTGGTGTGCTAGAAATGCGGAAAGGAAGGGCAATACAAAAGGACTATAAATCTAAAGCTCCTGAATAAGAAATGGATTGATTATTCCTTCTTTTGCAGAGGCGAAAACCACCTCAGATGAAGGTGATGTGTACTTGGCTTTTCAAGTACACATGTAGATCATGAGGCATGGTTGATTGACTCAGGTGCATCCTTTCACTTCACTCCCCATAGAGAGTGGTTTTGCGAGTATGATAAATATGATGGTGGTGATGTCTTCTTAGGGGATGATAGGAAAGCTATAATCATTGGTCGCAGAAAAGTAAAGTTGAAGTTGCAAGGTGGAAGGGTTAGAACACTTTCAGATGTTCTGCATATTCCTGCATTAGCCAGAAATTTGATTTCTGTAAGCAAGCTAGATGATGCACGTGTAAAAATAGTGTTCGAGAAGGATACCTACAAGATGGTTCGGGGAGCATTGGTATTGATGCGGGGAGTTTAGACTAGAACCATGTACAAGCTGTAAAGTAGCACTGTTGTTGATGAGTGCAACAGTTCTGTGGTTCCTGAAAGTGGAGCAGAAAATCTAGTGGTCTCTAGAGAGAAGACCATGTTGTGGCATCAAAGGCTTGGACGTATTGGAGAGAAAGGCCTTCAAATACTTCATGGTAAAGGTATGGTAGAAGGTATGAGTAGTAGCTCTCTGGATTTTGATTTCTGTGAAAATTGTGTATATGGGAAGCAGAATTGGGCGAGTTTCCCCTCTCGTGGTAAGAGGGAAAAACAGATATTAGATCTTGTGCACAGTGATGTGTTTGAACCTATGAAGGTTCCATCACTGGGTAAGTCTGTGTACTATGTATCATCTGTAGATGACTTCTCAAGGAATACATGGATGTATTTCCTTAAGAAGAAATCTGAAGTCTTTGATAGGCTTAAAGAATTTAAGGCTCTAGTGGAAAACTAGACAGAGAAGAAGATAAAGGTGTTGAGGACAGATAATGGTGGAGAGTTTTGTAGTAAGGAATTTGAAGAATCCTGTAAGAAGTGTGGTATATCACGGTAGAAGACTACTCCATATACACCTCAACAAAATGGAGTTGCAGAAAGAATGAACAAGATGTTGATGGAAAGAGCAAGAAGCATGCTCAGTGGTGCCAGGTTAGGATAGGAATTCTGGGTAGAGGCGGTGGAGACAAGATGTTACTTGGTCAACAGATCACCTTCATCAGCGTTGGAGGATAAGACACCACGAGTGGTATGGACTGGTAAGAAACCCTCTCTTTCACATCTGAGGGCATTTGGATTTGATGCATATGTACATGTTCCAAAGGAGAAACGAACCAAGTTGGATAGTAAATCTGAAAAGAGCATCTTTATTGGATATAAGGATGGTTTAAAGGGTTATAAGCTTTGGAACCCATCAACAAGGAAGGTTGTGTACAACCGAGATGTGGTGTTCAGAGAGGTGAACGATGTTATTAAACATGAAGTCCAACCAAAGGAACCTGAGAAGATAGAGTTTGAGCTAAAGGAGGAAGAATCAGACTCTATAGCAAAGGAGGAATCAAAAGATGAAGAGC
>APFE031513856.1:333179-353964 GCA_000404065.3 Pinus taeda | reverse complement strand
GAGGTTATCTGCTGAACAGTGTCCCAAGACACAAGAAGAGGAAGAGGACATGTCCCATGTTCCATATGCAAGCGCAGTCAGTAGCTTGATGTATGCAATGGTCTGTACTAGACTAGACATTGCACATGTAGTGGGAGTATTGAGCAGGTTTATGTCAAAACCAGGGAAGGAGCACTGGACAGTAGTGAAGCGAGTTTTCAAGTATTTGCATGGCACTAGTGACTATGGTTTGTGCTACCAAGGAAGACCAGGATTAGACAGAGTGTTGGATATTCATGGATTTGTTGATGTAGACTGGGCTGGAGATGTGGATCAGAGAAGATCTACAAGTGCGTATGTGTTTAACCTATTTGGAGGTGCAATCAGTTTGATGAGTAAGAAACAATCTGTAGTGGCACTATCAACTACAGAGGCAGAATACATGGCAACCACTCATGCAAGCAAGGAAGCAGTTTGGTTATAGAGAATGTGTTCAAGTATGGGGTTAGTACAGGGAGCTATACGGATAGACTGTGACAACCAAAGTGCAATTTTCTTGGCAAAGAACCCTACTTACCATTCAAAGACAAAGCACATCGATGTTCAATATCACTTTGTGAGGGATATGATAGAAGACAAAAATGTGTTGCTGGTAAAGGTGGACACTTTGAAGCATACTGTGGATGCATTGACAAAATTTTTGAGCTCTGAGAAGTTCTCCTGGTGTAAAGAAACAATGGGCGTTTTAGGGCTAGAAAAATGACTAAGCTCTCCTGTGGCCCCATGTGGAAAGAAAACAAGTGGGAGAATGTTGGGTTGTGTTATATTCTTTCCATGACTAACCTACATAGTGAACTAGGGGGTTAGAGGGGGGGCGGATCCCCCCCCTTTGTTGTGTCGATTGCACAGCCAGTGGGGTTTGAGGGGGGCGGGTAACCCCCCTCTACAGGGTCTGGAGCAACACCCCGGGAAAAAAAAAATTGGACCCTATATTAGGTTGGGCGAACCTAGCTATGGTTTTCAGTCCATGGTTTAGGATGGGATGGTTTTCAGCCGATGGTATTGAATGCTTTGACATGTATAAATATGTATTGTAACATTGAAAGGAATATAATGAAAAATCAAGTTGGTAGTCCCGGTTTTGGGATCCAGGGGAATATCTCTGCGTATATGTGTTTTATGTGTTATGCTCTCGCATTGTTTATTTTCTATGTTTTAGAATTTGTATGCAGGTAATTTCTATACAGGGTTAAAACCTACATCCTCCACCCTTGAAGGATTAATGCGGATACCTCTTTAGAAATGATATGACCAAGAAGCTTACCCTCATCCATGGAAAAAAGACTCTTCTTGGGGTTGAGAGAAATAACGAACTTTCTACATCTCTGAAAGACAATCCTTAAGTGCTGCAAGTGTTCATCATCAAAACTAGAAAATACCATCAAATCATCTAAATAAACAACCAAGAGAACATCCTTCTCATTAGCAAAAGTAATGTCCATCGCTCGTTGAAATGGCTTTGGCATTCTTCAATCCAAATGGCATTTTGGCATACTGAAAAGTTCCCCAAGGTATTGTGAAGGCAATTTTGTCTTAGTCTTTTTCATGCACCAAGATCTGATTATAGCCTGAGTAACCATCAAGTAGTGACATCAGTGATGCTCCAACTACTCTTTGTAGAATATGGTCCATCTTTTGAAGTGGATAGTTATCCTTTAAGGATACATTGTTGACGTTCCAGAAATCTATGCACAACCTTATTTCTCTAGTCTTCTTTCGTACTAGGACCAAATTCAAAATCCAATTAGAAAATATGACAGGAACAATGATGCCAGCATTGAACAATCTGTTTACCTCTTTTTCAATGGATGGCAGTAGCTTTGGATTGATCCTTCTCAACTTCTGTCTGAAAGGATTTTGATCCGGCTTGATAGGAATAGTATGTTGAATTATATCCTTGTCATACACCTTCAAATCTGAACAATCCCACGCAAACACATCAGAAAACTCAGAAAGTAATCTAACATACTGGGCTTTTACCTTAGGAGACAATGCTTTTGATAACTTTACAATCTTGGGCTTGTCAGCTATTTCGAGATTGACATCTTCAACTCCTTTGTCAGTAGGAACCAAGCTCGGTTTTCTAGCCACATCATCCTGATAAAAAGCTCCTCTAAAGGTATGAGACCTCTAGGAATAATGTTATCCTTCAGTTGTAATACCTCCATCTGATTCACCTCAATCTCTTGTTCATCAGTATCACAATCATCATCAATGGAAGCATTCTTGAATTTTCCTTCATTCTACAAAAAGGCATTGATTTCATTATCATCCCAAAACACTTGCCAATATATTAAATTATCCAGAACATGCAGCCGGTGTTTGACATGAATTTAAAATTTGTTGTTTGAGTTCATTGGGATCTTCAAATTGCTTGCAGCAGTGGTGAGTGAATCTGCAATAATGTTTTGAGTTCAGGGTACTAATGTCAAGTTATATTCAGGAAACATTCTCAAAATATATAGGAATACATTTTTGTAGGCTCTCATCCGTGGATGCTTTGCTTGATACTCTCCCTTTAGTTGTTTGATCACCAACTCTGAATCACCATAGATAGAAATCTTCTTTGCATTTAGTTTCTTCAAAATTTTAAGACCTGTAATCAAAGCCTCATACTCTGCTTCATTGTTAGAGAAATCAAAAGCCAACTTGTAAGACATACTCTAAAATTGCTTGGAACTTTGGTAGGATGGAAAACAGGGCTTCAAATCCAAATACCAATAACAGCACCGTCCTTACCCACAGTGCCATCAAAGTCCATGCTCCAAAGGCCAGCTTCGTCTTCTAGATGCTAAAATTTTGTTTCTTTCTCTAACTTATCTTGGCTGATCACTTCATTTTTCTGATCTTCATTAACCTTTTGCTGCTCAGAAGAACTTGCTACTTTCTCTTTTTACTGATTAAGGACTGCCCTAAAATTCTCTGAAATTTTGAGTACATCATCTACTTCTACAATCTGAATATTTATATCATTTAATCCCCTATCAAAGTAAAAAACAAATGATTCTAAATCAGTATGTATGTCATTTATTGGATGATTCAGTGACTTCTCTTTTCTGGTGATCATGTATTTCATTTCTTCTCTCGATATAATTTCCTCAACGAAAATGGGAATGGAATATCAGCAGCAACCACATCCATCAAAACATTTTTAGTTGGGATTTGATATAAATACACTACCAAATCTTTAATAAGACCAATGCAACGAACTCTACTAGAGTCAAAGGAGTACAAATCATGGTATTTCCAGGTAATATCCAGGCCCAACTTCTCCATAATGGCTTTAGGCATCAAATTATGAGAAGCTCTGAAATCAAACATGGCATAATGAAGAATGTATCCATGCAATCTAAGACTCAGATAAAAGGGAGGAATTTCACTATCTTCAGACTGACCTTCTATGGTTGGACCAAAAATGAGTTCAAGATGATAATCTTCAACATTTACCATGTCTAACAAAGGGTCTATTTGCAAAATTCTAGACACATGGTGTTTATAATTTCTATTCTTTACCAGCTCAGTCAAAGGAATGGACACTTTTAATTTAGCAATTACACTTTCTAAATTAAAGGATGAAACTTTTTCTACCTCTTTGACAGTAAGGTCCTTATTCTCTACTTTTTCTTTCGCTGCATTTTGTTGATTATTCTTCTCATTTGCAATGTTATTTATTGATGGTACTTTGCTAGAACTCAGATCAACAGGCTCTTTCCCTTTTTTCTGAATGTTTGAGGAGTCATTCTTTGATTATAGATCTCTTCTTTTCTGAATAGGATTGATTGGTACATCTCTACTCCTCAAAGAATACTGCCTTTGCTATGTTGTCAAAGCATTCATATAACCTCGCTGATAATCATTAGACTCATCCTTCAAAACTGTATCATTTTCTAATATGTAATATTCATCCCTTTGAATGTTTGGAACCTCTGCATATTCTTCATCTTCCATCATAAAAATGGGCATACCATCGGCAGTAAAAAAATGGTTTGCTTCAATTACTAATCATCATCATCATCATCATCTTCTCCTTCCATTTCCTGAACATAATTCTGCTGGAAAGGAGTTCTGATCTATTGTTGTTGTGCTGGTTGGTCCGGTGCCTTTTGTTCTCTCTGCTTGATCCGGAATTGGGGCTGTTGTTGTCCTCTAAAATTTGGATTCCTGATTGGTGATTCAGGTCTATCTATAATGGTCAGCTGGTCAACCATCTTCTCCACTGTTCGGATCAAAGTATCCATCTTAGCATCTAAAAGAGATGCTTCCTCTTTTATGGTCACTCTCTTTTCAGATCTCATTCTTGCTCTTTCGGCAAACAAATTGGCTTCTACACTTACAGCGTTCTTCTGCATGTCTTCTAGTGTGGTGGGATCACATTCCTGTAACTGATATGCCATATCAGCATCGAAACTGTCTGGAAACTTGAGCAAGGATAACCCCTTTGGTGGTTTAATGTTGGCCAGAATAGCATTATAGACTGCATTAAACCTCACACAATAATCTTGCACACTTTCACTGACATTCATTTTGATGTTTTTGTACTCAGACAAAATTTGGAGTGGATTCTTCTTTACCTCCCATCGATCCAGGAATTGCCTATGTAGGACTAGCAAAGTGGTGATAGAGGCTATGGGTAAAGCTCTGAACCATTTTCGAACTTCACCTCCAAAGCTTTGTACAAACAATCTCATAGTCACATCTTCTATCTCAACCTCATGAAGGTCAAAAAAGTCATTCATTCTATCAACATCATGCTGAGATGTAATGTCTTAAGTGGCATCAAAAAGAGGTATTTTACTTTGGTAATCAGCTGGCATATCACCAAGATTCTGAGGTAAAACAAGGGGTGCATACCGAGCAGCCATGACTCAAGGTGGATTTGAAACAACAGTTGGACTACTAGGGTTTAAGAGAGTGGTTGATGGAGAAGTAGGGGTAGTAGGTGTTTGATAGGATATGATAGGTTGAAGGGGAAGGGTAGGTATAAAATGAGGTTGGGAATGAACTTCAAAGGTTGATGGGAATAATGATGAACTGAAGGTAGTGGACGATGTTTTAGAAAACTCAGGGATCTTAGCAGTAGCAAGGGATTATTGAGGATAATTTAGGATATACTCGTCAATTGACCGGTTTGCCTTTTGAATTTCGAGATCTGCAATAAACTCTAGGTCTAGAACGATATCGTCAAGTGCATTTTTATACCTGGTTCTAAATAAGGAAAGGTCAAACGATAGATCAAATGGGAGTTCTTCCAAAGGAAACCACTGGTCAGGGCAAGAATCTACTTTTATTGATGGTGCGGGATTAACTGAACTTTCTTGTTTTTTTAGTCTTCTTGAAATCAAATTAGGATTATCCACTACTGGGGTGAGATTGGGATCAGGATTGACCCTAGTGTACTTTCTCAAAGCCAGTGTGATCAAATTTCGAAGTTTTTTATATTGCTTTATAACTTTCAATTTTAGCCTAGTAAATTCTAAAACTCATCATCCAAAGTTCAATAATTTAAATGAAATATATTACCAGGGTGATTAGTCTTTCGTTTCCCTAGTATGTTCGTCACTATGTTATCACCTGGATTGAACCTCAGGCTGAAGGAAGGCAAGCCAGGGTAACCACAAACCACGCTTAGCTAAGTAGCTAGGCCTACTAGGCTAGGAGAGGGCTCTCTACATAAGGATCTCATCCAAGATGTTTGGTACAGGAAAAAGGATTTTAGGCTGGATATAGTAGCATGAAATTTTGATTGGATTTTGAAGGGGTTTTGCTGGATCAGAAGGAGTTGGGCAGTTTAGGTTTGGGAAGTTAGGTCAAAAATGCAGGGTTTTCTATGGGGCAAGGTAGGCATAGGCTTTAACACTATAGGGCTTGATGAGGTGAGATGTTTAAGAATGGTGAGAAGCTAAGAAGGGCATGTGACAATAATGGATCCTTCTTAAACAGTATAAAACATATAAATGTGAATATTTACCCAAAGCAGAGCAGTGTTGTGATGGATTCTACCTATCAACTTGAAAACATTCACTAAGAAGCAATGGAATGATTAATGAAACATACAAAAAATTATAATATATGATCACAAAAGAAGAAATTGTATTAAAACTCCATACCACATGGATACCATAAAAATTGTTGCAATTCTTATTAGTCTCCTGCCAAACGTTTTACAAAGATGTACCATCAAGGTTTGAGCATCCAACTGAGTCCAACCCTTTACAATGAGGAAGAAGAAGAAGATATAGACATTGCTTCAACCTCCTCCCATCCTCAGGGGTCGAATCCCTAAGATGAGGAGCTAATCTAACTAATACTGAACAAGAAACAGGAATATAGACATCATCAACAACCTGCCTCTAAAAGTGAAAAACTGATTCATTTGAGCTCAAACTAACTTCTAAGGCAATGAATCTACCCTCTATTACTATTTATCTATCATAATTACATGCCAAGTCATCATTTACAATGTGAATCATCATCCATGAGATAGAATCTATGATCATATTCAAAAACTGGAAAAATAGCAACTTTGAGAAAAAATTGCCCTAGGCGCAGCGCCACAGGCTCAACGCACAATGCCACTTTCAGGTCACTTTTGAAGGCCTTACAGGCATCCAAATTGAGCTAATGATATCTCATTCGAAAGTTCTTCAAGTCTACTTTCCAGAACAGCTAGAATGTCTTCATTTAGAGCTCATTTTATCACACAAAACTTGATTCTCCAAAGAATGCTTCTGTGTGTCCAAAAAGTGGCAGAAAGGTCATTTTAAGGGTTTTTTTTGACCTTTTGGTGAAAATTTCTAGGGTGCATGTCCTCATCTTTCTGAATCCAAAAATTCAAACCATTTCTTTATTGGACGCCCCTAGGAAAAGCGTAATGCTAGTGGCACTGCGCGTCTAGGCCATTTTTCTGTGTGTAAAATTTCCAAAATTTGCAAGTGACAAAACTTCTTCTAAATTTGCTCAAAATTTGTGAGAAGCATCCTCATCAAGTGTCCTGATGAGACAAGGAAGCTTAAACAAGCATCCTAAGTCTATCCTCCTCCTTTTTTCCTTTCAAGGCCTACCTTAGCCTAGTTTTCATTTTCTTGACCCTCATATTGCAAATCTTGTTTCGTGTCCTGTAAGATAAGCCATGTGTCTGATCATTTGATTGTCTTTGTTGGCTTTTTGTAGTATCTTCTCAAGATTCAAGTTGACTCTCTCAAGCCAAGTTTCTCTATCCTCTTCAATCTCCTTCTCAATAGGAGTCAAAGTGACAGGTGCCTCTTTGCCACTTTGTCATTTCATCTTGAGCATTTCTAGCTCCATGAGGACTTGTTTGTCACTCAATTGTTTGTTTTCTTGCTCCAAATATGTGATGACATATTTGGTCCTCTCCAAATTATCCGCAAAAGCTTGTACTTGAGCTTCCCTTTCTCGTATGGTGATGTCTTTTATGGTTTCTTCATCCTGAGCCTCTAAGTTAATGATTTCAACTCCGTGACGAGTATAACATTTCTCTGACTCATCATGCTCAATCAAGACAAAATCCCTTTCCTCCTCATCATCAAGACTCTGCTCTGGAATCTTTTCCTTCCCTTTGTGCAGTTTTTGCACCTGAACCTGTTGTGCCGAAGAAGAAGGCAAAGCCCCTTCCACATCTTGTAGAGCTAGCATTTTCCTATGAGTTGATGAAGAAGGCAAGGTCCCTTCCACCTCCCCTAGAGAAAAAACTTTCCCATCTGCTGCAAATAATCTCCTTGTGCCCCTCTGATATCTCATGTAAATGGGCACCTCAGCAATTCTAGTATCCTTGGCTTCCTCATTCACCTGAACACTACTAGAAAGTCCTCCTGCTTCTTGAGACACTAGTGGAGGAATTTGAGGACCCTTGAAGATATCATGAGAAATAAAGGTCTCCCAAGAGATGTTGAGGAGACTAAGATGATGAAGCACAATGATCTTGATCAGGGAGTAGTGATATAGGTTGCTCATCTGTTGAGGGTATGGCTTCTTCTAGACAAAATGAGCCATCTTCTCAATATTCCTGAACAAGAAGTATGGGAGGTTTAACATCCTCACCCTAGTAAAAAGCATGAGGAGCCTGATGTGATAAGTGTACAGCCTGGAGAATCTGCCCTCACAAGTGAAGTACTTCATGATGATTTTCATCATGGGGACATACCTTTCCTCAAGAAATCTGAAAGGAAAAAGCCTCTTCACATCATTTTTGTACTGGGGTTTGATGTAAGACTCATAGTAGTGTTCATCCAGGTCCTAGGCCTTGTACCACTTATCCCCTACATTCAGAATCCTGGTGGCATCTAAAATGATGGATGGTGAAACTGTGAAGGTTACCTCAGCAAGAGTTACCTTGTTGCACTGAAGATGGGCCAAAAAAAGTCTAGAACTCTCTCCACCTGCTCATAGAATTCATAGCAGCCAAGATATTTGAAACACGTGACAACCAACTGAGAGGCCTCCAATTCCCTAAGATTTGATGGTTCTTCTATGATAATCCTACCTCCCTTATGTGGTTTTATTTGTTGCCTAGCTCTGTCTGTTGAGGTGTCACTACCTGTGTTTGCCTCCTCCTCATAGCTTCGGTCCTCTTGGTCCACGTTTGTAAAGTTGAGGTTGTATGGAGGGAATGAGTGAAATTTTTTTTAGGAATGAGGGGAAGGGAGATGAGCTTATGGCTAGGAAATGAATGAAGGAGTAGGAAATGGGAGGGAGGGCTTGTTTTGAGAAATTTCCCTTGGGGAAGAGGGATAAAAGGGATGGGAAATATGAAATACGGATAAAGGGACAAAGTGAGAGGGGATAGGGAAATAGGGATAGGTTTTAGAGATGTAGTGAGTGATAGGAGTAGCAATGATAGTTTAGGGTTTTTAGGCATACAAGGGATATTTTAGGGTTTCACGTTTCTCAAAGAAAATGATGCTTATGAGGTGGACATGCAAACAAAAACCAACGTGAATAATGTCAACTTACTTGTAGGTAGGTGAGAGAGAGAAAATTTGGATTTTGTTGCAATTTTTGAGGATTTTCTAGCCTTTCTGCTCAATGGCAGTGCCGGTGCCCAGACGCGTAGTACCACCCTCAATGCGCAGCGCCAATGTAAAATTGCATTGGGGAAATTTTCCAGATGTGCAGCGCCAGCCTCAACGCGCAACGCCAAGCTCTCGACATGCAGCACCAACTTATCTGCCTTAGAAGCACAACATCGCTCTACCAACGCGCAGCTCCACTTCTCCAGAAGCACAGTGCCACCCTCCAAAAGCACAATGCCACCCTCCAGAAGCGTAGTGCCAAACTTCTTTCACCCAAAATTCACTCAAGAGTGCCTCTTCTTCTGACTTTTTGACTCCTTGCTTGCCAATGAGAATAATGAACTTAGAAATGAAATGTGGGAGCTTAAATAGGAGTAGATTTTGATTTTTCATTTGAAAAACCCACTTTCTAATGTTTCTTGTCCTTCTTGAAAACCTTGTTTTAATTCCTTTTTCTTCTTTGTGTTTTTGTAGATGGATAAATGCTCGACTTGAATTGATTTTTGTAGTGTTTCTTTATCGTGTAGTAAGGAGAGATTCTCTGGTGCAGCTGGGATTAGTTATTACATATAGTGACTTAAAATTACATATGAAATACAAATAAACTCAAAACACTCTGTTTTTCTGAGGTGAAATTTACATTATTTTAAAAGATAATTATTCAGTGGCTATGACTTACAAGCCATCATGCTTGACTTGTTCATCATCCTCAAACCCTTTGTTGACCTTTATTTACACAAAAAATTAGGCATCTTGACCTTGGTGATGAAACCCTAAGACCTAATGAAAACATTCCTTATGACCTAATGGACCATGATTACAAATTGACCATGAAACCATAACTGAGGACAACCTGAAGAAGGGTCAGCAAGTATACTCTATGAGGGAAAAATCAAACTTTTTTGAAGAGAAGACAACCATCAAAGGATCAGTTTGACATGACCTGATGGAAGTAAAATTTTCAATATGGAACCCCTAAAATGAAAATGCAAAGAGTGAATTTTAATCCCTGATGGAAGTATGCAGATACTGACACTAACATAAAGACTCCTTCCTTGTGTCCTTTTCTTTTTTCTCTGTATAGGTTTTCAACTTGCATGCCTACCCTAGGCACCTTACAGGAGGTTTTCATTTGGGGATATTTTCATTTTGTTTTTCTTTTTGTTTTTATCTCTCTCATTTTTTGCTCTTGGAACGCCTCATAGAGGTTTTCAAGCCCAGAGTTGGACTTAGATGCCTCATAGAGGTTTTCATCTAGGCCCTTTATTTTTTCCTTTTTTTTAGAAGATTTATGTATTGAGGGTTGTGAGCCTCCTAATCACATTCAATTATTTTCTGATTGAACTAATAAACTCTTCCTTGGACACAGGTATTTCATACAAATTCAACCTATAACCATTGACAAGTAGGGGAATCCATTACTTATCAATTATTTTGATATAAAGAGACCCATGCTCATGACATCTCTCTATTATATAGGGACCCAACCTTCTCGTCATTAAATTTCCCTTGAAACCCTTAAATTTGGAATCATACAACAAGGCCCAATATCCTTCTTGAAAAGTCTTCTCCCTAATGTGTTTTTCTTGCCAAATCTTCCTTTGTAGCTAGATTACCTCAGTGTGTAGGAGAGATTGTAGCCTAAATCATATAAACCAATGAGTTGTATAAACCTCTCTTATTATGTTGTATTGAGGTCCAAGTCTAACTAAAATACCATCCTTAAGGTGTTGTATTCAAATTCAATGGACAACAGGGCCTTCTTTCCATTGACTAGTTCAAATGGAGTAAATCTAGTGGTGGTATTCTAAGTTGTGTTGTAGGCCCAAGTGACTTCTACAAGTCTACCTGCCCAATATTTTCTACTGATGCTAAAAACCTTGGTTAGAATATTCTCCAATGCTCTATTTGTGACCTCCACTTGCCCATTTCCCTGAGGGTTATAGGAAGTTGATGTATTGTTCTTGATGTGGTGCTACCTCATGAGATTTTTTATCATATTTGATGTGAATTATGCTCCTTTATCAATGACTAATTCTCTTAGAAAACCAAATTTGTAGAAGATTTTTCTCCCTCAGAAAATCAACCACCTTTTTCTTGTTGTTGCCTTAACTACCTTTACCTCAGCCCATTTAGTTAGGTACTTAGTGCACACAATGATATACTTCTTCTGTTCTGATGGGGGATCAATAGGTCCAATGAAATCCATGCCTAACTTATCAAATGGCTCTAGAGTCACTTGAGGTTGTAAGGGAATTTCATCCTTAAGTGTGGTCTTATTTATCTATTGGCACTAACCACACCTGGTGGTGTACCTCCTTGCATCTTGATGTAAAGTGGGTTAGTAGTAACCTTCTTGTATAGCTTTCAAGGTTGTCCTATTAGCAACAAAGTGCCCCCCACAAGGTCCATCGTGGCATGCTGAGAGGATGTCAAAGACCTCCTCTTCCCTCACACATCTCCTCAAGATCTGATCTGTCCACAATCTGAAAATATTTCCCCCAATCCAAGTGAATGGGGCACTTTTCCTAACAACATTTATTTTCTCCTTGGAGGATATATTAGGAGGGAACCTACTAGCAACCAAGTAGTTGGCCATACCAGAAAACCAAAGAGAAAGCAATGATATGGAAAAGAGGTGTTCATTTGGAGTTTATCATCCACCATCTCTTCCTTTTCTGTAGGTAGGGTTTGTCTTGAAAAGAAATATGCAACCACATTCTCTTTCCCTGGTTTGTAAATAATATTCAAATAAAATTGTTGCAATAATAACAACCATCTAATTATCCTAGCATTGACATCAATTTTATTCATTAAATATTTAATGGATGCATGATTAGTGTGAACAAAAGTTTGATAACCAGTGATATAATGCCTAAACTTGTTCAAAGAGTGTACCACAACCAAAAGTTCCTTTTTAGTGATAGTATAATTTAACTCAGCTTTAGAAAGGTTCTTACTGATGAAATAAACAACATAAGGCAATTTTCCTTCGGCTTGTCCTAAGGCTTCCCCTATAACTTTATCTGAGGCATCTGTTTGTATGTGGAAAGGTAATTTCCAATTGGGACCTCTCAGGATGGGTGCAGTGTTTAGCTTGTATTTTGGTACTTTGAAGGCTTATTGACAGTTGTTTGTTCAACAAAAATCTTAATCTTTAGCTAGTATTCCAAACAAGGGTGAAGCTACTTTACTAAATTCTTTAATGAAACCTCTATAATATCAGCTAATCCAAGGAAACCCCTAGCATTTCTTATTTTTGAAGGGTAGGGACCATTTTGATGATGGAAATTTTGTTTGGGTCAAACTGTATCCCTTCCTTGTATATAAAATGGCCATGGATAGTCCCTGCATTCATAAAAAAATCACATTTCTCGGGACTCAATTAAAGATTCATTTTAATGCATTTCTTTAAGACTTTGCAAATATTAGAAAGAGATTCCTAGAAGTCACATCCATAAGGACTAAAATCATCCATGTATATCTCGACAGTGTCATGAAAAAGTTCAACAAATATACTTAGAACTTCCCTCTAAGAAGTATCAGGGGCATTGCACAAACCGAATGGAAGGACCCTATAGGAAAAGTTACCCCAAGGACATGTGGATGTGGCCTTATCTTGGTCTTCATGGCTGATATGTATTTGGTTTTACCCGCTAAATCCATCCAGGAAGGAGAAGAATTTCTTCCCTACAAGGCTATCTAGGACTGGTCAATGAAGGGAAAAGGAAAGTGGTCCTTCTTTGTAGCCTTGTTAAGCTCTCGGTAGTCAAAATAGATCCTCCACTTCCTATTTTTCTTTGGGACTAAAACAAGAGGGGACACCCACTCACTATACGAAATGGGATATATGAACCATGCATCCAGTAGCTTTTGTAATTCCTCTTTCAAAATTTCCTTAAGAGCTAGGTTCATCCTTCTCTGGGGTTTACACACAAGCTTGCATCCCTCTTTGATGTAGATATGATGAGTACAGATTGGGATGCACACCTTTCATTTCCTTATAATCCCAAGCAAACACATCCAGGTGTTGCCTCAGCAAACTGCATAATCATTATTCCTACTCAGCTAAGAGAGAGGGGTTAATCTTTAGAGTTCTAGATGGGCCAATCTCCATAACTTTGGTATGTTCTAGGCTAAAGTCATCAGATACATATCAGCCCAAGGATTACTCTCAAATTCTTTCATTAGTTCATCAACTGGTATGGCAATGGGGGGATGATTCTATAGGATATAGTAAATAAGGTGATCTTCATTAAGCTACCCCCCTCCTATAACAATATCTAAAGTGTATATTGGGTAGAGGGATGTTTGATAAAACTCTTCCTCTCCCTCATCCTATAACCATAAGGGTAAATCATGCTCAATAGAGGGTTGAGTAGGAGGGTACAACACAAGTTGTTTCGATAAATGTCCATTGTTAATATTCATGTTCCTAGCGCTACCACTAATGTAGGCATCAAAAGTGACCAACCAAGGTCTTCCTAGGATGAGAGGATAGCCATTAAAATTTGTTTTGGGTTGGAGGGCCAGGAAAATAGTGGGGTACTCCCAGGAGTTAGTGGAAACCATGACATCCTCAATAACTCCCTTAGGAGCTACTGTGGATATGTCTACAAGCTGCAACACTGTAGTTGTCTTCCTCAAAGTCCCTTGGATATTGAACTTCAACATGTTTTCCTTGGTTATCACATTAATTGTAGCGCCAATATCAATCAAGCTATTAGGGGTTGTAATTCCATCAATGTGCACATCCACTACTTGGCTACTAGGATCTAAGTACTTCAAAGAGATTACTCTTCCAAGCATCAGATCAGATAACTGTCCAACAACATTGATGGTGGGGGTATCTCTTCTTCTTCTCCCAGGCCTTTTGAAACATTTCTATTTGATAATGTTGTTGTAAATATGAACATATTTGATGTCTTGGAGAAGGGGTATCTTGACACAAGTTCTTAAATTCTCCTAGAAATTCAACCTCTTCCGAGGTGTGCTGGTTAGGGTGGACCAACATTTAAGGATAAGGAGGTGCATTGGATTGAGGAGAAGTCTCTTCCCTCTCCTCTTCAATCTCTCCGGGTGGACAAGGTGGGTGATTATTTGGGATAACCTACGAGACCAAAGGTGACCTCTTGTATTTCCACAACATAATTAGGATAGGATGTCTCCCCACTGTAAACCTATTGTGTCTACTTATTATTTTGGTTCAAATTGGGTTGAGCATGAATTTGAGGTTTCTTAGGTGGTGAATAGTGAGGAAGTTTTGGTTCAGGTTGAGGTGGAGGAAATAAAGCAAGAGGTTGGGTTGTCTGAGGCCTCCACCCTAGTGAGGGATTTCTCCATTGGGAATATTGGGGTGGATATGGTTGAAAATGAGGGTTGATAGGCTGAGGAGGATATTGAGGAGCATAAGTCCAAGGAGGAGGCATAGACCATGATGGATGAGTGGTAGGGTACCAAGGATGGAAAGGTTCTTTCTAATTTGGATTGTAATGAGGATAATTCACACCTTGCATGCCTTGATGATATAGCCAAGGGCCTCGAGGCCTTCTTTGGTTAATGAAACACAACTACTCTAACCCACCTTCTGCACCTAAAAATACAACCTTTAGGCTTGACAGAGGTAAATGTGTCTGTTGCATGATTCTCTTCATGTACTAATCATACTTTTATGACATTCAATGGGTACTCATTCCTAGGATGTCTCTTAGTACAACTAGGGAAAAATATAGCTAGTTCCCTTTCTACTTCCTCTTTCTTCCTTTTGATTTGCATAGTATCGATTTGTAGGGAAAAGGTATTCAACATTTCACTCTTAAAATCCTCCAACATACTTCCTATCTAATGCTTGATGGTTGTTGTAGAGGGAGAGGAACTAACAAAGCTTTGGCTACACCTACTCTTTTTCCTAGTAGCCCTAGAGTGATTCCTGAATATAATTTTTATGTCATCATAAGGAAATTGGTATATATCTCCTCTAGGCAACATGTTGATGGTTTCCATTACATCCTCCCTGATCCCTCAGAGAAGAACTAGCTTGAGTGACTCAGGATCGAGGGTATAGTTTTCCCTCCTATAATTGAGCTGAAATCATTCCTTGTAGTCCTCTAAGGATTCATCAGGTCTAAGGGTCATCCTAAATATTTCATCCTTTGTTTCTTTGGACCTACAATAATCCTTATATTTTTAATCAAAGGGTTGTTGCATTTGGGCTAGGTAGTGATGCTACCTCTAGGTAAATTCATAAACCAGTGCAAGGTTGCATCTTTGAGGGTAGAAGGAAACAACTGCATCTTCTACTCATTAGAGGTATAGTCATAGGTCCTATAGACAACAAAAAACTCAAATATGAAGGTGTTAGATCCTCAGAGGTTAGGTCATGGAAATGTGGAAGGGCAGCAGGGCTTATATTCTTCATTATGGCATCTCCATTGGTTTCTCTAGTAGGGAAAAACTCATTTTTCTTGTTTTCAGCCATGGTTTGGGTAGGTGAGATAGGTTCTTCTTCCCCTATGGGTTCCTCAAAATTTTTAGGTTGCTCACCTAAAGGGTCTTCTAGCTCCCTTATAGTCAGAGAGGGAAATTCACAGTCACCAAAGAAGAATGAAGGTTGATTGCTTGAGGTTGTGGGGGTGTTTGGTAAGAATTTACCTTGGTTATCCCTACTCCTACAAGGCATGAAATAACTAGTTTTTTGAAATTTTCATTTTTTTTCAAAACAATAAGACTGATTCAAAATATAAAAAACAAGAAAATCTTAAGTAGAAACTACACCTACTTAGACAACTCCTCAGAAATGATGCCAAAAAGTGATGATACCTGGTATTGCACCAAGGATGTTGCAACTCCCAAGATATTATCAACTTAAATTATCAGCCTGGGGTTCGTACAAAATTAGAGGTAACAATGTTATATGCACAACAAGTTAGGTTCTACTCATGTCACCCTAAGTCATGAGATCAAATCAAGGTGTTCAGAGACCACCCCTTCAACTAACTACAAAGAGATAAACATGTCACAATTTCAAGGAAGTGAACATGATTCTAACTACAAAAGTGAAAGTGTCAATCATTCAATGTAAATGTTGAGTTGAAATTGCATGAAAGGAAAAAGGCTAGTCTAGTTGTCGAAGTTAACCATGCTATTCTATTTGCAAACCTAATCAATGTAACAACCTACTTGCATGAATCATCTATGTTATTGCACTTGCTTGAAAATGAGAAATTCAACCTTTAACACAACTATGAAAGCCATGCTAATTCGAATTCGATTTGTTGTCTTATGTTTGCAGTGAGGAAAAAATGGGGTTGGATTAGTCTTAGAATCTTCCCAGGTCATTAAATCAATTCTCGTGGGCAATTATTCAACTTAAATACCCAAGGGTCGAAATCTGGAGCAAATGTGGTTGAAGAAAACAATTCTACAAGTCTGTTACAGGAAGTGCTACATGAGGCCCTATTTTACTACAAGAGGGGGTCCAAGATATTTTTGAGGAAAATAATGGTGTCTTTAAGGTAGAATAAGGTGGATGAAGGTAGAGTAAGGTGAGTGAAGGTTGTGGGAGCCCCATTGGCCAAGCCTGGTACCTCTCAAAGGTCTATCTTGCACCAAAGTTTGTGCCCACGATATCCTCCATTTACCTTAGCAGAGTGATATTGGTGGAAGAGTTTGGAGGCAATGTGAGTTGTCTAGGAGGGAGATGGAGTGGCCTAGGTGGATGTGGAAAGGTTTCCCTAACCCTACAAATCAATACAATCCCCTCAAACTAGTCAAACACATGCATCAAAGAATCATTATTACAACAAAGCAAATTAACATGGAAAGGATGAGTTAACTTTTATTAAAATCTACTTTACCCTATAACATAACTCAAATTTCCAATCCAAGGGTGCTAACTTCTAATTTGTTGAAACTAAACATGTAGAAGGATTCCAGTCCAATACTTAACAATTTCCAAGATATAATAAACACATATTTTTGGGTTGTTATTGTTGATCTTCTAATCACTCTTCCCACAAGTGCAGTGATAGGAAAACCTGTAATCACAAGTTTTTATGATATAATACCTACTGAAACAAAAGGAATTGCAATGACGAATAAGAACAAAGAATAAATACAAGATAGGGACTAAATCCTTTGGGTTGGGTCCAAATGTAAGGGTTTCATCCCTCTAAAACTAACTTAGATGCAGACCAATAGTGAACTTCCCATTAACATAAAATAAGAGTTAGATACATCGTATGAAAGACAAGAATAACAATATTAAGCACTAGGATCTCAGTAGCTACTCCTATTTGAAACAAAAAATTGAATCCTAATGAGCCTTTTGATTGGTTTATTTATACAAAAAGTAGATGAGGGAATCTCCCTTGAAAATAGAAGTGATTCCCTCAGAAATCTCGAGATTTCTGGATATGGTTCCCTTTGATATTCACATGTACTTGGAGTTCCTCAGATGCTAGTGAATTCAAGTCGTTGGTGAAGCTTCTTCAATCTCAAACCGAGTTGGAGTGTTAATGAGGTGGACACGCCTCTTATATTCTCTCTAGTTGTCTCCATCAAGCCCCTGCATAGTAAATATCTCCAAAAATGCTTCTTTTTCCTGCATATTAATCACATTAGGCCATGCAATATGAAAAACACTCTTTAGTATTCTTATTAAGCATATTATGGCTAAAAATGTGAATTAATGTGAGAAAATAAAAGTTTTAAGGGCTTGAGAATAGCACAGTGAACCTCAAAATATACCTATTAATGGGACCCACCAAATAGCGCTAGAATTGGCACCACGATTTACTTGTAACTTGGCTTTTGGTTTGGCTTCTAGTTTTGCATCTAGTTTTGCTTCTCATTTTGCTTCCAGTTTCACTTCTAGTGTGGCTTCCAATTTACTTCCAATTTTGCTTCCATTGTTTCTTATTTTTTTGCTTCCAAGCATTGGGAATAGCACCAGGAATAGCACGTGGTTTAGCACTAGGACTTGCTTCCAATTTGGATTCTGATTTGGCTTCTGATTTTTCTTCCCATTTTTCTTCTAGCGTGGGGGTTTCCAATTTGGCTTTCATTGTTTCTTCTTTTTTTGCTTCCGAAAATGATTATTGTTTTGCATATAGTTAAATTAATATGTTTTATTTCAATTTAACTAGTTAAATATATCATGTCTCTTAAATAAGTTATATGATTGTACAATAATTCATATGGATGTATTTGAAATATTTTATAGGATAACACCTAAAATATTTCTTAGGGAAAAAACATCCATTCAGATTAACAACATCATTATACTTATTAAATCTCCATAAAAATAGAATCTACAACATCCAATATATATAAAACAACAAGATAATTATTGTAACATGATCATCATTTATAATTAAAACAAGTGAATCAAATATCTATAATTTAAGTGAATTTGACAACATCCATCATGAGCAGTAAATCAAAACCATCATACATAATAAATATGCACCCAAATCATCAATCACTTTCAATATATAAAGATTGACGAGTCAATACTGATAATATCATCATCATATATAACCAAAACAAGTGATATTCACATATACTAGTAGATCAATATCATGTGAAAATTATACATGTCCAACAATTGACATAAGTCAAAATGAAACATCATGTACATATGATATAAATAAAAATGATAAATTATGTAAGACAAAATGATACAATTCAATATGATATGTCATATCCAAATGATATAAGTCAAAATGATACATGTCAAAAAGATACAAATCAATAATATGGTACTGGAGGTCATGAAAATGATACATATGATAGTAACCATGAAAACATACATCATAAAAATATATAAAAAATTATCCATGATGCAGTCTATATGATCATGAATGTCTCTCATCAGATCAACGGTGATTAGCAACTGTGGGGGTAGGAGAGAACGTATTTCCTTGATCGTGGATGAATCCCCGCACTCAATCCTAGTTGTCATTCTCATATTCAAATATTATATCATAGTCAACTGTGGGGGTTAAGGCCGTTTTAATCTG
This sequence comes from Pinus taeda, assembly GCA_000404065.3. Classification (NCBI taxonomy): domain Eukaryota; kingdom Viridiplantae; phylum Streptophyta; class Pinopsida; order Pinales; family Pinaceae; genus Pinus; species Pinus taeda. The sequence goes on along the minus strand of APFE031513856.1, from coordinate 334,874 downwards.
TGTGCCAGTCGAAGTCTCACAAACCATATATTGCGATATAAGTTACGGACCCAATGGTCCTATTACAACACGCCCTAAAGAAATATCACATCCGCTGTACCGCAAGTTGTTAAAGCCTTGTCATGTTGAAATCTCCAATTACGATTTGAATTGTGGACCCAATTGCTCCATTATAACACGCACTATTGTAATATCACATCCGTTGTATCAGAACCTTTGCATTGCAAGTCTTAAAGGAATGTCACACTAAAACTACGATTTCGAAGGAGCTATGGACCCAACGAATCTATTTATGACCATTTGATATTTTATCACATCCATTTCATCGGCAGTATGAATATCGGCCATGTTACATCGGTGATGTTAAGAGTTGTGATTGTGGGACCTCCGAAATTTGTGATTGCAATTAATGATGTGGATGTGGGACCTCATTGGGTACGGTCTCTCCTATGAAATCCTCCGTAAATAAAACAAGTTTATGAGTAAGTGGATGAATATCCATAATTCGACCTCTCCTTCCAAATGAACATGTCTTTTGAGTATTGGTGAACATTGTATAAAAATGGGTTAATACGCTTCAGTTCTAATCATCTATCTCGGGCATAAAAATGAAGCATAAAGAAGTTCACAACTCGTGAACTTGAAGAGACAGAGGAAGCCAAAGATCGGGAAGCCGAAGGTTGAGCGAGTGAAAAAAGGCGGCCAAAGGTCAAGTGAAAAAAAGTGGAAGCCGAAGGTCGAGCAAGTCAAGAAGGAAGCGGAAAGGTCCAACAGAAGAAGAAGGAATCCGAAGGTTGAACATTCTGTTGACTGGGTTATTTATTGAAAAGCTCAAACCTGTGTTATACACTGATTGAGATAACAGTTCAAAAGGATGCTCTGCGGATCTAAGAAGATTATATAATTATGAACAAGGTTGTTTTTTAATTGAACGCACAATATGAAATTGTGACAGTCACTCCTCTAAATAAGTCACTCCTGAAGCAATTACTCCTGAAGCAATCACTACTGAAGCATTTACCATGACAGTGAGAACAAAGGGTTGAAACAGAGAGTTGTTTTTGTGCAGAGCTTAGTGCAGTTCAGTGTAGACACATTGAAGTTGTGTAAAGACTATTATAGATCATGATGGCTATTTGAAATCATCATGAGGTAACTTTGCAAACTCTGTTTGGGCAATATGAAGAATTGTGAAGAGTTCTTCATATGAAGATAGGTTGTCATTGAAGTAGCAGTGAAGTTGTAGATTGACAGAACACAGTGAAGAAGATTTTGAGAGCAGTGTAATACAATCAAAACATTTCTTGACAAATCAAAACTATAGGGTCGGAGCCCTTGGGGTTGGTGCCTCAGAATTGGAAGGATTGGTGTCCTTGGAGTTGGTACTCCTAAATCCAAGGTTGGTGCATTGACAAGATAGGGTCGGAGCCCTTAGGGTTGGTGCCTCAAAATTGGAAGGATTGGTGTCCTTGGAGTTGGTGCTCCTAAATCCAAGGTTGGTGCCTTGAAAAGATAGGGTCAGAGCCCTTGGGGTTACCGCCTCAGAATTGGAAGGATTAGTGTCCTTGGAGTTGGTGCTCCTAAACACAAGGTTGGTGCCTTGAGAAGATAGGGTTGGTTCCCTAGAGGTTGGAACCTCACAAAAGACCAAGTTGGTGCTTGGTAACAGGTTGGAGCCTTATATATCTATATATA
>APFE031513856.1:277622-332869 GCA_000404065.3 Pinus taeda | reverse complement strand
TTCCAACAAGTTGGATCTTCATTCAAGATATCATCAAATCAGAATGAAGACTAAAGACATTTCGAAAACAACATTTAGAACTCATGAGGGTCATTATGAATTCTTGGTCATACCTTTTGGCCTTACCAATTCACCTTGTAGATTTCAAGGTTTGATGAATTCCATTTTCAAACCCTTCCTTAGAAAATTTGTGTTAGTATTTTTTGATGATATACTAATCTACAACAAGTCTTGGAAGGATCATGTTCAACATGTTGACAGGGTGCTCAAACTATTGTAGGAGAAACAATTATATGAAAAAACTTCCATATGTTTCTTTGGAGTAGAGGAGGTGGAATATTTGGGTCATATTGTATCTCACAAAGGTGTTAAGGTAGACCCTAGCAAAATTAAAGCCATTAAGGAATGGAAAATTCCCACATCCATAAATCATTTGCGAGGATTTCTCAATTTTCCTGTGTATTATCATAAGTTTGTTAAGAATTATGGGAGAATAGCAACACCTCTAACAACATTACTGAAGAAAGACGCATTTTCTTGGACTCCGGAAGCAACAAAGGCCTTTGAACATCTTAAAGAGGCAATGTGCCAAGCACCGATATTAGCTACGCCATACTTCAAAAAAACCTTTATTGTGGAATGTGATGCCTTGGGAAATGTAAATGGTATTGTTTTAATGCAAGAAGGAAGACCCATTTCTTTTTAAAGTCATCCAATCAAAGGAAATTATTTACACAAAGCTATTTATGAGAAGGAAATGTTGGCAATACTACATGCACTTAAGAAATGGCGACCTTACCTAATGGGAAGGCACTTCAAGGTAAAAAAGGATCATGATAGTCTTAATCACTTTTTAGGACAAAGATTATCTTTAGCAAAAGAAGCAAAAATGGGTCACTAAGATGTTGGGTTATGACTTTGAAATCATTTACAAAAATGGGAAGCAAAATATTGTTGCAGACACTCTCAAGAAATGATGAGGACGTGGAAGCATTTCTTTGTGCCATTTCTATTATCCAACCACATTGGATAAATGAATCAATGGATGAATGGAAGAATGACGAAGAAGTGTTGGAATTCATTCAAAAGTTGTAGCAATATCCCAGTACATCTGACACATTTAGCTGGAAAAATGATTTGTTGTGGTACAAAGATCACTTATTCCTCTGTAAGAATTCCCAAATAAAACAAAAGATTCTTCTGGAATTGCACATCTCTCCATTAGGAGGTCACTTAGGATTTTTAAAAACATACCACAGGGTTAAGAAGGAAATTTTTTGGGATGGCCTTAAATCTAATATTCAAAAATTTGTGGTGGAATGTTTGGTTTGCCAACAAAATAAACTTGAGACAATTAAGACCTCGGGTATGTTACAACCTTTATCCATTCCAAGTCAATGTTAGGAGGATGCTTCAATGGATTTTATCACAGGTTTACCCAAGTTTGAAGGAAAGAGTGTCATCATGGTGGTAGTGGATAGACTTACCAAGTATGAAAACTTTTGTGCATTATCTCATCCATTTAAAGCCAGTATAGTTTCTACATCATTTATGTAAACAATACAAAAGCTACATGGAAACCCAAAGATAATTGTAAGTGACAGAGATCCCATTTTCACTGGAAATTTTTGGATGAAATTATGTTCTTGTCTGCGTACTCGGTTGGCTTATAGCTCATCTTATCATTATTAATATGATGGGAAAACTGAAATAGTGAAAAATTGTTTGGAAGGATATATCCATTGCTTTGTATATGATAAATAGACATAATGGGTCAAGTGGTTTCCTCTAACTGAATAGTGGTATAACACTTCTTTCCATATTGCAGCAAAAATGACCTCGTTTATGGCACTTTATGGATATCATCCACCATCCATCACATCATCTTTAAGAGAAAATTCTAAGGTCCAAGCAGTGGAAGGTCACATCGAGCATCAACAACAAGTTCTTCAACTCTTAAAGGATAACTTCACTTTGACACATAATAGAATGAAACGACAGGCATATCAACATCGCAACAAAAGAAGTTTTTATGTAGGTGGTTGTATATTTCTACAACTACAACCATACAAACAAATGTCCCTCAAGCAAGCTAAGAAGGATAATAAATTATCACAAAGTATTATGGTCTATACAAGGTGTTGAAAAATATTGTTACTATGGCATACAAATTAGAGCTTCCTGCATCTTTCCGAGTGCACCCAGTTTTCCATGTTTCATGCTTAAATAAGGTTATAGGTGACAAGCTCCCAGTTCAAACAATATTGCGAGAACTTGACAAGGAAAAATCATATTGGAACATGAAGCACTAATAGAAACAAGAACTCGACAGCTACGAAATCGATCAATTTCAGAGTATCTCATCAAGTGGATGAACTTACCCACAGAAAATTCCACATGGGAGGATGAGAATTTTATACAAAAGCATCCAAAACTACTCAAGCATTGAGAACAACACTTTTTTGAAGGAGAAGGGCATGTTAGGTCCCTATAATACTAGTGTATTCCCCCATTATTATTGTCATTGTATACCTTATTGTTATTATTGTGCCCATGTTGTCCCCATATTGTTATTATTGTGCCCCATAGAAGCCCACTATTGTTATTGGTGTGCCCTCACATTATTATTGTTATGTCGACTCTAACTATTTTGTGACCCCTTAGAATCCTATATACAGAAAGGAGGTTTTTTCATTTGAATCATCAAATAATTATTCATTTTTGTAATGTAAAGGAAGTTTCCCCCTTGAAGAGGCTAATTTTGAACTCGTTGACTATATTTTCTTCTATTTTACGAGCTAGTTGCATAACAACTATTGTTGCACACTTTAATTCAAGTACTCCTTAATAATCTACACAAACTAGGACTGTAGAGTTAATTATTGTAATGGATGTTACAATCAACTATGAGATAGGTTGCAGCTTCTATCTACAATAGAAGTCACTTCATACTTGAATTGAGCCTCAAAATTCTGGATCAAAGGGAAGAATTCAAGGTTTGATGCCCACTAATCGATGTGTTCACTGATGCACTAGACATAATTTTAATGGATGAAATTGAATTAGGGCTACATGAATTTGTGAGTTATGGCCCAAAGTTTGTAGATTAATTTTTTGGTGAACTTAACATCCTTAAACAGTACGTATTCCTCCCTACATTTTTCCTCATATTTTTGGTGCTTCAATCTACTAAGAAAATTATGCCTTCCAACAAAGTTGTCATGGATGCAACAAATTAGACATCAAGGCCACAAGTGTAATAAGCCACTCTACAAATAGATATTTCTAAAAAAGCCAATACTTCAATGAATTTTATCCCAGAAATTTTGTTGTTCAGAACTTTGGTTTCTTCATGAGAATTCTAGAAATGTTATCCTTAAAACTAGCACCTAAAAATTATTTCTTCAAATGCACTGTGAGTGCTCTAGATCAGATGTTGTATTCACAGAGAATTCAAATGTTTGTGCTTGGTTAGGTCGATATGCCTTGTCCTGGTTTAATAGAAATGCCATTCATTCAAAGAGATCAAGGCCACATGTTCCTCAAGCATAGTCAAACCTCAGAAATAGAGATTGATCTATCAAACAAATGCCCATAAGTATTTTCCTAAAGAGGGTCAAGACTCAAAGATCAAACATACTCCTTTTGCTTGCAAAAACTCTACGAATTGGATATAACGTTGTGACAAGGATGTAGAAAGGGAACCATAGAGAGTTGGTATTTTGAAAATAAGGCCGCAGAGATAGGATTTGTGTTCTTGGATGGCTGAAAGTCATCAACAGATCAGAGTTGCTTCCAGAGAGACACGTTTCATGCCTGAAAGCTTCAACATTACATGCAATAATAAATTTAACCCCAAAAAAACCCATACAGTGATCTATTTGACTAGGAAATAAAAGATAGATCACCAATGATCAAGACCACAAAGGATATAGAGCTCAAAGAATAAGATCGCAGAAGAAAAATTCTACATGCAAAAAAATTTGAGCAAAACCCTTTTAGAATTGTCTCCTCATGATATCTTCACCAATCCTCAAGAGCACAACTAATATGACTATAGATTAACGTTCACTTCACACCTTAAAGAGCTAACAAGCTCTTCTTTTTATAGAGGCTTCTAGGAAGTAAGTCGACCTAGTATTTTGAAGGGAAGAATTTTTCAAAATTTGAATTTCAAATACAAACTCCCAACAAATTTTGGACTAGATAAATTGACCTCTAATTTGAGCCATGATAATTTATTAAAATTTTCTTTTACCCTCCATAGTTGTTAAAAGGAGAAAGAATTTTAAGCCCTTCATTCTTCTCATGAAATTTGTAATTGTGTAGCCAATGAGAAATTTCCACATCATCAACTTTTAGGGCCTTTGACCACAAGATGGTATTAGAATCTTTGAATGGGCATATCTCTCAAACCGTGAGGGCCCATGCAGTACTCCAAATATGAACAAAATAGATATGACAAGGAGAATTCATTGGTGATGGTCTCCAAGGTAACTTCATTGGTTTGCTTCTTCAAAATCTCCAACAAGTGCAGGGTATGATCATCCTCCAAGGAATCCAAACCCTAGAGACTCCCCTGATGAAATGGTTGTTGTTGTCATAAAATATTAGTGCCATCACTTTACGATTATGTTCCACGGTGACCTATCCCCCCCAAAAAACACACATGTACCATGTGTCCTCATGTCCCGGGGACTTTTGGACCCTTAGAAAATGTCCCCAAATTGTTGGAACTTCATCAGGGACTCAGGGACTTGCTAGTCATCCCCTATACATTCCAAATAGATTTCAAGGACATTCCAAACATATTTTAGGGATGTTTTTGGAAATTTTCAAGGGTTTTCTAGACATATTTCAAGGATGTTTTGGGAAGGTTTCAGGGATAATCCAAGCATATAGCTTCAGTTTTGAAAATCATGGACATTGATCATTGAACAATATGATCATTTTTCCCATTCATTATTTTTGGAATGCATTGAATTTAATTTTTTTGTACAAGTTGTAGCTCAAAAACATGGGTTTTGTATGATGGGTTTCAATTTGGATTTTTGGTGATTTAGATATTGTATTTTCAATGGTAAAACTACAAGAAACAACCTCCATTTCAAGAAAACAAAAAATATGTTTTAAAAGGCTAATCCTTGTGGTTATTTTTCTTGTTCTCTCTCATTTTTTGGATCATCTAAGCTTTTACATATTGAATGTGGGTTTCAAGGAGTCATTCAAGTTCAGTTACTCCACCATCCCAACCACAGGGATTGCGAAAGAAATCAGATAGTAGTGACTTAGATTGGGTATTGAATGATTAAATAAATTCCTATTCAATCCACTTCTTAATTTGAAATATGAATTTAATATTTTTTAAAAACCAAAGTATTTTATAGTTGTTTTCAACATAGCTATAAAATTTTGCGAAACCTATTGAAAATATAATTCCTTTTATGTTTAGCATAGTCATCATCAACAAGAAAGATGAGAAAAAAAATTGTTGTAAAGACAATTCTCTGTGATAGAATGCCTATGGACCTTATTAGAAATTGAAAGTAGTCACAGTTAAGTTTCCAAAAACTAAAGGAGATGTTAATTGGAAAGTGCAAGAGTTGTGCATATATATATATATATATATATACCTTTCCCAACCCACTGTCCCTTGTAAAATTTGGGGGTGCACTCTAGTTTTTCACCTTTCCCAATCCACCATCCCTTGTAAAATTTGGGGGTGTGCTCTAGTTGTTCATGGTGTAAAAATTAATGTGTAGATTCAATATATCTTATGAAATTTTTTAAATCGCAAGACTTGAAGCTACTCTACTGATCTTCGAAAGTTAATTCACCATGTAGAACAAGAATCATAAACATGCAAAAGGAAACAGCACACATGCACAGAGATTTATCTAGGGGAAAGTAACTGCTCAAAACCCCTTACTATCTATATTGCATTAATCAAAGAATAGAGAAGAAATACAATGTTTGCTCAATCCTAAGCACACCCTACAAGTGTATCGTCTATCCCTCTGTCTAACTGACTGAACCTGGCCAACACTATCCAATTTCAATCCTTCCCAAGCTCCTATTTCCTTGCGTTGTTCCTTAGGAAATTGCCCCTATTTTTTATGAATTTCACACCAAGGAATTTCTCAATAACCTTAGGTCAATCTCTGACGGCATGCACCACCTGTACACATGGGAATATGCTACAACTGGTAGTTCACTGCCTTGGAATCTCTATCTACACTGGGTAACTCGAATTCTCTACATGCAACAATTATTTTGGGTTGATTGATCAGTTAACTAGTTGATCACTAAGTTTGGTTGATGTTCCACTTCCACAACTTGACCTCCACTAGTTCTTATGACAGTTAGAACTAGTTAAACTGACAATAAACTCAGATTAACTAAAATAGATTGCTACAAATTAGTAGTCAATCATGTATAGCTGAACTAAAGCTTCCCCGAATAAAATTTACTAAGTTAATTGAATGACAAGTGTCATACAACCTCAGTTAACTACCAGCCCACGGGGCTTTGGATTGATGGTGAATGGGTGCATTGTTAAGGCACTCCTTGCGATAGGTCACCGATTCAAATCCCCCGCGGGTACTTAGGTTAGTCTAATAGATTAAAAAAAAAAAAAAAAACCTCAGTTAACTACCTCCAAGTATTATGTTGAAATAGAAATTCAATTTTTAATCTAGTTTGGCCAAAGCAAAATCAAAACTAGATCTTCTTGCTGCATTTTCAAAACTCCCTCTCAACAAGAAAGGGATTATCAACCACTCCTATCCTACACCTATGGAACTCGAATTTTCCTCTTGACAAAGCCTTTGTCAAATATATGCATCATGTTCCTTTGTCAGAATGTACTGCAACAACATAATCCACCTCTACACACAATCTCGTAGATGGTGATACTGGATATCAATATGCTTCGATCAATCACGAAAAAAAGGATTCTCAGAGAGTTTGATACAACACTGATTATCACAGTAGGATCCATCTGACCAAACAAGCCAACAAGTATCTTCCTGATCCATATCGCCTCACATGTTGCTTGAATTGCAGCCATGTATTCTACTTATATTGAGTTGAGTGCCATTGATCTCTACTTACTATTACATCAAGAAACCATTGTAGACCCAACACTGAAAATTCCACCTAATGTGCCCCTCTGGTCTAAGGGACTTCCCGCCCAATGTGCATTGGTGAAGCCACACATCTTCACTCCCTCTGTACGTTTATACCAAAGTCCAAACGGGGTAGTGCCTCTAAGGTACCGTAGAACATGTTTAGTTGCCCTCCAAAACAGTTTGGTTGGGCAAACCATGCATTGACTATGATGGTTGACAGCATAACACATTTTTGGTCATGTGTTCACAAGATACATGAGTGAACCCGCTAATTATCGGTAAACAATCGCATCCACTTCCTCACCTGAAGCGGCATCCTCTTTCCTCCGGTTGGTCACTAGAGGAGCCTCCATGGGTTTGCACCTATCCATGGGAAACCTCTAAAGTATCTCGTTGGCATACTTTCCCTAAGAGAAAAACAATTCCCCATCACCTTGCCATATTTCCAATCCAAGTAAGTTGTGCATGAGGCCCATGTCCTTCATCTCAAACTCTCTTGCAAGGTCCTCCTTGCAAGATCTGATTAGCTACTCATCACTAGTAAGGATCAAGTCATCAACATATAAAACAATAATCAATAATTTACCTTCTGCCAAAATATGATAGAGGTTTGCATCCACTTCACTTTTGGTGAAGCCAAAACTGGTGAGATAGCTATCAATCTTGGTGTACCAAGCACAAGTTTCTTGCTTGAGACTATACAATGCTCACTTGAGTATGCACACATAGGACTCTCGGTCATAAGTATTGAATACTCCACATAGGACTTTTTGGTTGCTCGATATACACCTCCTCCTCAATAACTCCATTGAGGAATGGTGTTTTCACATCCATCTGGTGGATCTTCCACCTCATCTACGTAGCCAAAACAAGGATTGATATGATGGATGAGTACATTGCTACAGGAGTAAAGGTCTTCTCATAGTCAATCCCCTCCACCTGAGAGTACCCCTTGGCCACAAATTTTTCCTTTAACTTTTCTATTCTTCCATTTGCTGCATGTTTCACCTTGAAGATCCATCTCGAACCCACAACCAATTTTTCTGTTGGCCTTGGGACCACCTCCCAAGCATAGTTCTTCACAATGGATTCGTACTCCTCCACCATTTCATTAACCCATACTGGTTGTTCTACTTCTTCCTCAAAAAAGGATGGCTCGGTCTCTACTAGCTCAGTCATAAAAGCCATGTAGCCAGCATACCGATCTGGTGACCTTATCTGCCTACATTGATATGAAGGAGCACCCAAATTCTCCCTCACATCTTGCACAAGTGTCTCAACTTCTCTGGTTCTCTTCCTACTTTCTCTGGATGATTCTTCTTGAGTGGATGTCTCCACTCTCTGCTCCTCAACTTGTGGCTACTCCACAACATCCTAAGGCTCCTCCTTTGGAGCCAAAAGCTCCTCCTCTAGTGAGATCTGAAGGTCCCTCTTAAGAGAGCACTGCATGGCTTTGTCTTCATCAAATTTGACATCCTGTCGCGTGACTGTCATTTTGAGGGATGGAAAATACACACAGTGGTTGTGGCGAGTTTTTTTGTATCTGAAAAATACCCCCAACTCTGTTTTGGCTCCAACTTCTTACTTGACTCTTTAGAGACATGGAAATAGACAGACGCTCCAAAGATTCTGAAGTGTAACACATTCAGCTTCCTCTCTGAGAAAGCCTCCTCTGGGGTGATCATGCCAAGAATCTGATGAGGACTCGTGTTCTGCAAACAGAACATTGTGTTGCATGCTTCAGCCCACAAGTGGAGAGGTAGGCTTTGTTCATGCAACATCACCCGTGTTGCTCCCACAATGCTTATGTTCTTCCTCTCAGCCACCCCATTCTACTATGGGTTGTGGGGTGTCTTCAACTCTCATTGAATGCCTTATTTTTCACAATTTTTTTTAAAATCATTCGACATGTACTCACCTCCACTATCATTCTTGAGAGCCTTCACCTTCTTGCCCATTTGTTTCTCCACTAGTGCCTTGAACTCTAAGAACTTGGAGAAACTCTAATCCTTCTTTTGTATGAAAAAGATCAAGCACTATCATAAATAGTCATCAATAAAGATAACAAAATACTTGTTCCTGGAAGTGGAGGTGGTCGAGAAAGTTCCAAAAACATCAGAGGAGATCCTTTCAAGGACTGCATGTGCTATGTTGTCCTAATCATGGAAACTAGCTTTTGTGTACTTCCCCAAGGTACACCCTTTTCATGTGTCCTACTACTCTAGTGCTCCTTTAGGGAGGCTTGTGGTAATATGTTGCATGATCTTCAAAGTGCCATAATGCAAATGGCCAAGTCTTCTATGCAAAAGTTCTTCGACAATGCGCCTCTACACCCTCTCTAATTTTGTACTCAATGCAAGACAATCATCCACATCTAGCTTGTATAGTTTCTTCACCCGAACCATGATCTTCTTCATTCATCCTGTGTCTATGTGTCTCAAGAATGCCTTTCCTTTTGTTGAAGATCACATCGTAGCCATGATCTTCCAAAACTGCAACGGAGGCGAGATTCTTCTTTAGACTTGGTACAATCATCACATCCTTGAGCCTGAGAGGGGAGCCCGACTCCCTCTAAAAGGTGACTGTACCAATCTTGGTTGCATTGTACCTTCCATCATCTCCCATATTGATGTGAATATGGAGATCCTTCTCCTCCAAATCACTGAAAAAATCTTTGTTCCATATCATATGAAACAAGGCACCGCTGTCGAGATACCACATGTTTCCCATCACCATGTTGGTCATGCATGCAATGAGAGTAAAATCAAGCTCGCACTGTGGAGCCAAGGCTTCACCCACTGCTCCTCCTGTGGTATTCTTGCTTTCCTTCTTGTGTGGACACTTAATTGCATAGTGCCTAAATTCATGACTATGAAAGCACCTGATTCCGAACAAGGCTTTCTTCTTGCCCCCTTGACCTGATTCTTCTTTGGATTGGGATTTATCCCTTTCCCTTTCTTTTCCTTTCTAGCCAAGGCACATTTCTCATCATCCTCGCCATTGGATGAAGTGTCATCTCTGGTATTTCACCCAATTTTTTCCTGCACCAAGTCGGACCATAAGCTCTCCCAGCCTGGTAGTTTCTATCTACATTTACTGAATCTTGATAACTATGCCAGCTCTTGCAAAGGCCCAAAAGGGCTAGAGCTACTAAGTTTTCTTCAAGGACATTAACACTGACCTGGCCAAGTTCATCACGACATTGTGTAAACCTACTCAGGTACTATGGAATTGTGTCATTCTTCTGCATCTTGATATTTCAAATCTTGTCCTTGAGTGTCGACTTCATGTCGTCATCATTGTTCTCGAACAACTTTGTCAGTGTTTTCCACGTCGCTAAGGAGTCTCTTTTCCATGGAGATTCGAGACAATATCGTCTTGTACTCCCTCCAATATTATTCTCCTCACTTTGGCCACATCTTTCTTCCACTGAGCAAGATTCTAGGCATAAGATGTTTGTGGCTTTTATACATTTGTCTTGATGTATTCTAGTAGCCCATTTTCATCCAATACTTCCTCGATGTGATCCTTCCATACAACAAAGTTTGAGGTTCCTTCCAAGGTATACTCAAGCCTGAGTTCATTGAAATCCATCTTCTCAGTCCTGAAGAAAACCTACAACACTGATCTTCAAATATGAACCTCATGCAATGACAACTTCAAAATTTTTGTTCTACAGTGATTTCGGCTTTGATACCGTGTAGAATTTAAATACTGCTTTTGAAATTTTCTAAATCACAAGACTTGAAGCTACTCTACTGATCTTTTGAAGTTAATTCACCATCTAGAACAAGAATCATAGGCATGCAAAAGAAAACGTCACACATGCACAAAGATTTATCTAGGGGAAAACAACTACTCAAAAACCCTTAATATCTATATTGCATTAATCAGAGAATATAGAAGAAATACAATGCTTGCTCAAGCCTGAGCACTCCCTGCAAGTGTATAGTCTATCATTTTTCCTAATTGACTAAACTGGCCAACACTTAGCCAATTTTAAGCCTTCCCAAGATCTTATTTCCTTGCGTTGTTCCCTTGGGAAATTTCCCTATTTTTTAGGAATTTCACACCAATGAGTTGTGCAATAGCCTTAGGTCAATCTTTGACTGCATGCACCACCTATACACATGGGAATATACTACAACTGATAGTCCACTGCTTTGGAATCTCCATCTCAATTAGGTAACTCGATTTCTCTACATGCAACAATTATTTTGGGTTGATTGATCAGTTTATTGGTTGATCACTAAGTGTGGTTGAAGTTCTACTTCCATAGCTTGACCTCCACTAGTTCTTCTATGATCTGAAAATGGAAGTACTTGAAAATTTATGCAAGGTATCCATTTCCATTAAATTAAATGTGCAAATTGTACTCCATGTTTGATGATTAAACAAAGTGTTTTTGACAACTGTTTATGAGTTTTTGTGTGTAGGAAAGTTAATATAATTTGATGTTTACATATTAAATCAGAAATGTTCAGCAAGATAACTTCAACATAACATGACACAGATGTTTGATGACCAGTTCACCCCTCCTGGGTTACCTCTGTTGGATCAAGCCTCCCAAAATGAGCCTGTCCTCTTGTATCAAAACTGCTTCAAATGCTAATAAAAGTGTAAAGGTGCCTCAATAGGAAAATATGAATGCAAATATAGATTTAAAAGACATGAAAAAGCTAAAAATGCCTTTCCACAATCACTAAACAGTGAAAAATTACCCAATACAATGCCTTCTTCAATAGGCCCTGGTGGCTCTTGGAACTTCTCTAAAACTTTTCAGGCTGTAGAAGTCCTCAAATGGTTCTGAAACCTCTGCCATTAGATTTATAAGGTCGAAAATAGCAGAAAGGGGCTTTTTATTTCACCTCAAACAGGTGAACACAACCTAACATAGCTCCAACGCTGAAATGGCCCTGGTGGCCCTCCAAGCTTCCCTGAAGCTAAACAGTGGAAAGAAAGCCTAAACAAGAAAAATAAACAGTGTAAATGAATTCAGAGCACAGCAAACATTCAATATAGACTTTTGTTTCACCTCCAATGGATGAACACAACCCAATGCAACTCCAACACTGTCTAGGCCCTCGTGGCTGCCCAAACTTCTTCGCTGAAAAAGTACCTGAAGATCACCTCTGTTGGCTTTGAAACCTCTGCCAATGGCTCTAGAATGCTCTGAGTACCCAAAATCCAAAAGAAAAATTGTCCAAAAATGCCTCTTCTAGCCAAAGTTATGGCTCATTCAATTTTCTACCAGTTTGCCCTAGAAAAACTCTAGTTAAAACTAGAAGTCCTCCAGTTAGCCGGACAAAAATGGAGGAACCGCCAAAAATGGCGCACTGCTAAAAACACTGCCAGTTGAATGGTCAGTTGACCATGACCATCGGCGGGATTTCTACATGTGACCACGTCGGAACCCTTAACTGTCGGGTATAGGGTGTGGTTCTGAGCCCTAGGTTATATGGTTAGGGGGTTGGCCCTTAGGGGCTGGCCCCTTTTCCACCCAAACTTAATGTTCATTAAACTTCAAATATGTATGAAGGCCCATGCTTGTTAAGAACCAACGAGCAGAATGGAGTTAAGCCATTTGGCTGGTATATATGTGGTCGCGCGTTCGATTCTGACGGCTCCACACCAAAAAATTAATGACATCACCCAGGGCCATGTGGTGGTCTTCGGGCTTGCCACGTGGCAGCTTGTGATTGGCCCATACAAACAAAATATTCCAGGAATATTTTGAGGAATATTCCCAAAATATTCCAGGAATATTTTGAGGAATATTCCCAAAATATTCTTTTTTCAATTAAAAAAAAAAATTCAAAAATTAAAGAATATTGGGCTTTTCAAATCGCGATAGCTTCTCCATACAGTGTCAGTTTTTCGAACCGTTCACGGCACCCGAATCAAGAAGACGAGATCTATCTGGTCGTTTAGGTTGCAACCCATTCTGAGCACTTTCAATTTTGAGCTTTTTCGACACTTAGACTTGAGCTCCTGATCATTCTGACAGTTAGAACTAGTTAAGCTGACAATAATTTGAATTAGCTGAAATAGATTGCTACAAATTAGCAATCAATCATGTAGAACTGAACTCAAGCTTCCCCAACTCGAATTTACTGAGTTAACTAAGTGACAAATGCCATGTCACCTTAGTTAACTACCTCCAAGTATTCTACTGAAATAGAAATTCGAATTTTAATCTAGTTTGACCAAGGCAAAATCAAAACTAGATTTTCTTGTTGCACTTTCAACACAGGGGATGTGTCCCCCCATCCCAAAAACTAGTACGACATAGATTTAATAAAAGAGTTCACTATTTACAAACCTTTGACCATAATTTATTATGTACATTGTATGGGGTGGTTCTTATTTGTATTTTTTTCTTGATCATATTGTTAGTGTAAATATAATCTAATAAACTCAAAAATAAGTAAGACTACACAATAGTAAACAAGTTCAACCACTGAGGGGCTATTTAGTCAAATGGAGAGGGAAAACTAGGGGGAAACCCTACTAGGATTTTATGTTTTGCAGATGGATCACTCCAAGCAACCGAATTGTTTTGAAGGGGAGTTTCAAATCATGCAAGGGATTGTATTCATCACACACTCAATATAATGACTAAAGATGCCACATCTAGTTGGGTTTGAACATTTTTTGGGATATAAAGTCAATAGTGGGGACAACTTTCCAAAGAGGCCAAACCAACTTGATTTATCAACGAGATCAACTTAAGAAGGCGCAAGTCCCATACCCTAACAAAGGTGAGGTAATTTGGGCATAAGGTATTAATCCAATATCCATACTACTCTTATTTATAGAAACCAATTTTTTTTTTTTGTAATGGTTTATAATTTTTAACTTGTTGAGTAGCAAATTAAAACCCTTGGAGAAATTATATTTATTGTTAGATCTAGTCCAAGGATAAATACATGTTTTATATGGGTATATTTTGTACTTGTATCTCTCAATATCTTGCATATCTGAGCTTGTTTGCTAGTTGTAATTTCGTAAATTTGCAACAAAAACCAAGGACTTCAAGTTCCCAAACATGTAAGTACATTTATGAAGTCCCATTCTATGATTCTATGTTAAACGCTTGTTGACTTTATGTCTTTAAAGTCAAAATTTTACATTTCCAACCATAATTAAACCACATCTTAGATTTGGAAGTCAATTAAGCACTTTGCCTAAGAGGATTCATTTCTAATACTTAGAAAAATCAATTTCCAGCTTGTTACAAATTGACTTGTTATGTTGTTATATGTTGGCAAGTGGGCCTTGAGGACCCATTTAACATCATCCAACCTCCCCGCCCCCAAATCTATGATATGGATGTGCTTAGGCACTCATTAGGTCATTAATTTAGGCCTAATAAGTTTTTGTACTTGTGTTTTTGCAGACTTTTATAATCTGATTTTACAAGATAGTAAGTTGTTTTGACCTATAAGTCCTAAACCAATAGTCCAAATAGAGATTTAATTGTATATTTTATTATGATAAATTTTGTACAGTAATATTGATTAGTCACACGCTATATTTTATGTCATTTGGTGTTTCTTAATACTTTACTTATTTTCCTATTGCATAGTTATATCATAAAGAATTGAATAATTTTATGAAAGTTAACACTTCTACCTCAAGTTGACCTCATATAAGCCAATGGTTTTAATTGGGATTAGTTTAGATTGTATTTGGGACTCCTCCCTTGACCATTTAGAAGGTTGTGAGTTTACATAGTGGGACTTGGGCTGAGGTGTCAGTGGGTCCATGCCTTGTGTACCCGTCCAACGGGCTTGCTAGGACCTTAGTGACCCTATTAATCAAATAGGTAACAAGTGCTATCAATAACACCCTTTTCTAGAGTTAAAATTACACCATATTTGAAAGTGTAGTCTTAATAACTAATACCCTTAAAAACAAATCTTAAAACTACCTCCCCTAATCAAAAAATGGTCTTAACAATAACCCATTTTTTCAAGGTTAAAATTGTGACATTTTTCAAACCATGACAAAAAAACTAATATATTTACAAATAAACTCTAAATGAAAAAGAAAAATTGAGGGACTAAACAAAGATAAATAGTCATAATAGAAAAACATGTTTTTCCTCAAATTTAAAATAAATCAATCAAAACAAATTGTAAAAAAAACACAAAAATTAAAAAATAGAGACAAAAAACAACTCTTGCATCACCTTCCTTTAAGAAAAATAAATACATAACAGGGAGTTTTAAAATATGTTTAAAAAAAAAGGGAAAACATGGTTGGGGATGCAGGATGGATATGGAGGGGGAGCCGCAAGTGTTAACTAATTGTTCATTTAGGTCATGCACAAAGGGTATTGAGGTGAGGGGCAATTCTGGGAATTGCTACCCCATCCCACCCATGCCTTCAACCAACCACCCTCACCCTACTCTCAAAATCTTGCATTTTTGAGCTACCCATCCAATGCTCAGTATGGGTGATAACAACATGTGCCAATCTTTCTTGTCTGTCCAATTCAATTTTTCATTGTGTTTATCACCAAATAGAAAAATTAAATGATAAAAATGCAATCTTCCATTCAAAGTTTGTGTTATTATTTTTGTCGCAGGCAGTAGATAATGCATTGGGTTTTTTTGGTCAAATCCATATTAATTTGGGTATGACCAAAAAATTTGCAAACTTACTATAGTTTTACATTGCAGATTGAAATTTATTATTTTTTAACAAAAAATAGTTTATTTATCTTCAACCTAATTGGCTATCAATTTGCACATCTTATTTCTCATTGCCTCGAAATCTGTATTATGATAAATGATAGGATGATAGGTTGAGGTGGAAAATGGGATGACTCCTCTATTGGGGATGATTGCAGGGTACAGGTGACCCATGTCTGATTTGAAATGCTTTGTGTATAGTTAAAACTCCACACAGACACTGTAAAAAACCCTCTCATTCACTAACCCTAATTTGTGGTACCCTTCACGTGAGGCGACTCATTGTTTCTCGCAGTTCACTACCTACCATATGAGGCAACTCATTTTATTCACTCATATGAACACAATTTTAAAATTTTAAAGATAAAATATTCAACTTACATTAATCAAAAGTTATAAAATAATACACATTGCTTTACAAATCAATAGTTTTTGTACCCTTCAATACCCGTCATTCAATAGAGGACCACATTTCAAAACAAAATAATATAACATATGGTTCTAGCCTCCCTACCTCGAGAAGAGGCCAAATAAGATGATGAGAGAAATTTCACCATGAAAAATATATCGTGAGCCTAAAAACTTTCGCTGTGAGCCTAAAAACTTTTGCTATTCAGAATGGTACTTAGCTCAAACTAATATTAGTCACAAATTTCGGATTATTGTAGTCCCTGCCTTGCCTGTGGTAGTGACTAATAATGGTTATTCATTAATATGATCGTATTCATGTGGTTTGTACATATCATGGATTTGTCTTGTTGACTAATGCAACATTTCATAAGTTAGGAATTAAGACTTTTATGCTTAATATTTATTGGTTATATAGTTGTGTTAAAAAAAAAAAATCTAAGCTAGCATTATTCAATAGAGAAAAATAAATTTATTTTAACTTTAGCTTTTTAAAAAACCCACAAATAAAAATTTTAAGAACAAAAAAAATAAATAAAATTTATACATTTATCTCTATTAAATTTAAAATAAGTTAAATTATATTAAATTTAATATCAAATGAATAGGTAATGATAGCATATTCTTACATCATTTATAAATATATTTTAATATAAAGTGGAGGAAACTTTCAATGGGTTGTTTAAGTTTGTACATTTTACAATTGCATTTATAAAGCATAATAACTAATTTTTTTAATATATAGCAATAATGATCAGACATTTTCACTATTTCTTTTGTTAAATGGCAGGGACAAGCTACTATGTAGCACTTGTTGATAGAAGTATGTCATTCTAAAAGTTTGGTAAATATTATTTTTTAATAAAAACGTAAGAATAGTGGACAACCAAATGGGATAAATGTGAATACATTTTTATTCACAAAGATGTACATTTATATTACATTCCTGTGACCCTTGGTCTTCATATACCAAGTGGTCTCTTAGACTCTAATGACTATTCACATTTTACACCAACCCTTAGCAGATTAGGTGTCCAACAGTCCCCCCCCCCCCCTTAATCCGAAGGGGTATATACGAGTCCAAGAAGAGAACCCTAATACAAAAATACAACAATGTATGGTAGCAACAAGCTGAATGTGCTCTCTGAGATGATGGAATAAGGTGGGAGAACTCGAGGTCTCAACCAACAGTATTTTAAGGATGACCACCAACACTGGAACACTTAGTGTGGTTCCTGGAACTCTTCCAAATCTAGCAAGAAGATAAAATATTTGCTAGAGGAAATGTCCCTAATGCTTCGGAGAGGAAGATCTTCAACCTGGAAAAAAGGAGGTCTACAACCTGCGGTGGTTTAAGGAATACCACCAACGAAAGGAACACTTAGTGTGATTCTCATACTCTTCCAAATCTAACAAGACATTGAAGTCTTCTACTAGAGGAAGTGTCCCTAATGCTTTGGAAAGGGATACCTTCAACCTGGAAAAGGGAGGTCTACAACCTGTGGTGGTTTAAAGAAGGTCGCCAACCATAGGAACGCTTAGTGTGATTCTCGGAACTCTTCCAAATATGGCAAGAAGTTGAAGTCTTCTGCTAGAGGAAGTGCTCCTTAATGTTTGGAGAGGGAGACCTTCAACCTGGAAAAGGAATCTCTACAACCTGCGGTGATTTAAGTAAGGCCACCAACCAAAGGCATGCTTAGGGGCTTCTCTATCCATGGCTACAGCTCTGAACCAGGGTATGGTCGTCTCCAGATGTAGGCTTAGGTAGCAGGTCCAGGTTGTGGCTTAGGCTCGCTTGATTTATCTTTGAAACTTGTTTATTACCATCAATTCCCCCCTGTCGGATACAAGGTGAGAAGATGAAGAGATATCAACTGCAAGACTTTTCAATATTCGAGAACAAATCATGTTGTATGAGTGAAATATCTTCTTGGTTGTTGAAGCCCATTGCCAAGAAGCGATCCTTCCAAGGTGAATCTTTGTTTTTACAGGAGCCTTGTTTTTGAAGCATATGTTTGAAGAATGAGTGTGTTGACCACAATGCTTGCATGGGTGAAGATCAAAACAATGATCTTTCACACGACCAACTCTATCACAATGTTGGCATTTCATAATCTGATGTTGTGGAGGAGGAGTGGGAACAGGTGAATAAGAACCGTCTTGAATAAATCTAACACTCTTAAATTTGATGGGTTTTGAGTAGTCTGGAGTATGAAGGGATGCCTCCTTATCATATCCAAGACCTGTTTTATTTTTTTTTGTTGACAATCTTTTCCTAAGGTTTGATGATAGGCTTGGGAAGTGCAGATTGAACATCTACATCATCATGCAAATCTTCTCCTGAAATGGGTACTACATCTCCAATTCCTTGTTGTTGGAGGGAGTTCGTCTCAATGTTATGAACAAAAATACGTTCATAATGATGTCTACGTTGTTGTAGTTCATCTTGTTGAAGTTGTGATTTGAGCTGCAAGAAACCTATTTTCTCTTGTGCATTTTGCAAACAAGTTCTAATATCAAACAAAGTATCCTTGTTGATTTTAACTATGTCTTCAATAATAGATTGTATCATAGTTTTGAGAAACACTAATACTCCACCAATTAGATCCATTTCACAACAAATGAAGCAAAAATGGTGTTGGCAAATGTACAGATAAAATGATAAATAACTGCAACTATACGACGACTGGATGCATCTTCATCATATATACCAAAGTTTCAACACATGAGATTATATTCACCAAAACTAACACACATTACTTAACACAAACTTGAATGGATACCTTCAATTGTAGAGAATCATGCAAGGGAACCACTTTCATGGTAGGTAGCATCTGCACCATATGTGCCAACATGAGACAAATGCACAAAGAATATTATAATGGTTCATACAAACCATATGAGTCATAAGAACCAATGCACTTCTCCAAACTCACAGTATAGTGTTTAAAATTTAGCATTCAATACATGTAAACAACACAACACTTAACTCACATTCCATTCAACACTGTATATGACTCCAACGTATATAATATATAAACAACAACACAAAGCGTATAGAGAGTGCAAACCGGTATGAACCATCCAATGGAGACCGGTCCAACACATCAACAGTCGAATTGTTTAATGATGCATTCCACTATGCAACACTGCAGTCCATGTTATTATACTAAGAATGAATACCAACCTTGGTGCAAGTTACTGGTCCGAAGGAGAAGTGTGAGAGACGAATTCAGTGCATAGCGCAACAACCAGCCTATGTTGGCACATTAAGGTTATGAAATTTAATTTCTTCGCTCTCGCCCAAACTCCCATCTCCTCAGTCTGGAGGCAACCAGTGATTGCAAAGAAGAGGATATTTTCCAATGTATGTCGTCACAGGATGAGAGGGGGCCTGGACAGCACGTCAAAATCGTTGGACAACAAATCGAAATCGTTGGACAACATGTCTTCTTGCACAAAGATTCTTCAAAAAATATTCAAAACATAACATGAACATGTGAGTGGCTCTACCATTAAAACCATACAACATCAACATCTACTATACATACATCTGATAACAATAAATAGGTGCTTTGAAATAGGAGTCCAGTTTTGCTTAAAGAATACCAACAGTGTTCCTCTTTGTCATCTTGTATTAGATTGTGAATACGATAATGGAGGCGGAGGGTTCACACATTGGGAAGGCCTCTCAAGCGACATCGAAAGGTAAGAATCACAAACAAGTATGTTAAAAAACACAAACGAGTATTCTCGTCTTACTGTCATGCGAACTACGAGTGTTCTAAGAGGGTCCTTGTCAAAACTTTGGTCGAAACCACAGACATAACCTTTAAGCTTGGCTAGAAAAGGCCTTTCAAAGTCTAGAATCCATCAGGTCCAAGTTTATATCCTTTCAACGACCTCTCAATGATACGCCTTTCAAAATATATATTTGTCCTTTCCAAACAAAATGCAACAACTTTACTGAGCTCTATCCTACAGAGTCGTCTAAATATGCTTCTCCCAGTGTTGGTAGCAGTTATGCAAACCCAAGTTATGCTTCTGCAAACAATGATTCGGCATACAACTTGTTGGAGGATATGGTGGTCATGGGCGTGGAGGAGCAGCGTCAAATTGTGCTTGCCACAAGCAAGTAATACTTTTATGTCGTTATGTGGTGGGGTAGAATGCACCACCAAAGCACAGTCATGATTTGTAGAGCTCAACGTACAACATATCAATTGCCATTTCACTGCACCATACATTGCTCCCTTCAATCACTCACACAGACTTTTCAGTGTAGAACAATTATACCTTCAGTCTTGATTACAGCACTCAAATATTTGCAGAGATTCCATGCACAGGAAATTAATTCAAGGAGGAGACACCAATGTTCAATCAGGAAGTGTTTAGTCTACCAAGGATGTAGAACGAGCAACATAACATTCATTAAGCAAAGGAATCCAATAGTTTTGGTTGTGAAAATAATGTGACAGAGCCAACATCATAAACGTTCAGTTTGACAGGGTAACAAATACCACAAAACCAGCGGTTGGGCAGGGCCACAAAAACAATAGCTCAAATTGGAGCAGGGTCAGCAATCACCCACTCTGATACGATGTTAAACACATAAGAATAGTGGACAACCAAATAGGATAAACATGAATACATTTTTATAAATAAAGATGTACATTTATATTACATTATTGTGACCCTTAGTCTTCATATACCAAGTGGTCTCTTGGACTCCAGTGATTGTTCACATTCCACACCAACCCTTAGCAGATTAGGTGTCCAACACCTTTAGCAACAAAGGGTGTAGTTATGTCGATTAAATATCAGAACTCCAGACTTTGTGCACTCCATGATCTCCCTTCCAATTGTTAAATTGCGTGTGAAGGGACCTACACTGATACCAATTATTGGAAACACTGAGAGGGGGGCAAATCAATATTTCGCTTACATAGTTATGAGCTTCAAGATGGGGGCTTCAACTTTGAACAAGCATATCTCTTAAACAGTGAAAGTCTTTTCTTGAATCCAAAGACTGTAGAAGAAGGTTTAGAAAAGACAGAACTCAAGTTGAATGCTTCAACTGCCACAAGTTTGGTCACTATGCCTGAGACTGTATGAGAAAGAGAGATGCTTCAAGATCCAACTGAAGAAACAACAACAACAACAAGTACAATGATAGTAGAAGTGGTGTTAGAAGAAGGCAAGGTTATAGAATAAGACGACCACGATGATCGAGAAGAAAGCTAACATCCACAAAAGAGAGGAAGAAATTTCAAGTATGAAAATAATAGATTTGCTAGCCACTCTGAATATATTCTTATTTCCGCGCTTTCTAGTTCTTCCCCTTTAGATTCATATGATGGTTGGTTGATAATAGGGCCTTTAGACACTCATCGGGGTATAAGGAAGTCCTCTCAAATCTAGTTGAGAGGGAGACAAGTTTGAAGATCATTCTTGGGGATAACTCTACATATCCAATGAAGGGCTTTGGTTCTGCCAAATTTGATTTGGACTCTAGGAAATCAATTCTTCATGAATATGTTCTAGAACTAAAGATGAACTTGGTATCTATTTCTGCCTTGGAAGACAACTCGATGAGAGTAGCCTTAGAGTTGCTAGCCAATCTGAATATATTCTTATTTCTGCTCTTTCTAGTTCTCCTCCTCTAGATTCATATGATGGTTGGTTGATAATAGGGCCTTTAGACACTCATCGGGGTATAAGGAAGTCCTCTCAAATCTAGTTGAGAGGGAGACAAGTTTGAAAATCATTCTTGGGGATAACTCTACATATCCAACGAAGGGCTTTGGTTCTGCCAAATTTGATTTGGACTCTAGGGAATCCATTCTTCATGAATATGTTCTAGAACTAAAGAAGAACTTGGTATCTATTTCTGCCTTGGAAGACAAATGGATGAGAGTAGCCTTCATAAGAGAAAAAGTCCTCACCTAGTCAATGGAGTTTCCTGTGGGAGTTTCTTTCACCTTAGGATCTAGAGTTGAAAGACTATAGAGTCAACGGGAAACCTCTGTTGGCAATGGTCCACGACACCAATCATCAAACTGAGTTATGGCACCACAGGTTGGCACATATATACTACAAAGCCCTACCGAGTATGTATGGGTTGTGCTAGTGGGAAGAAGACAAGGGGACCATTCCCCTCCAACAAGAATAAGACTGATGGAATTCTTCAACTCATTCATTCTGACCTTTATGGACCATGCTAGTGCACTCTCTTGGTGGCCATCTCTATTATATCATACATTGATGACTTCTCCAGGAAAATATGGATTTACTATTTGAAACATAAATATGAAGCTTTTGATATGTTCAAGGATTTCAAGGCACTGATAGGAAATCAAACATGGAAGAATATTAAGGCCTTCAGGTCTGAAAATGGTGGAGACTACACTTTGAATGAGTTCATTAATTTGTTTAAGGAAGGTATCAAGAATGAGACTATTGTACCTTACAATCCCAAGCAAAATGGAGTGGTTGAATGAAAGAATAGGTCCATTGTGGAAGTTGCCCGAACCATGCTCCATGATCAAAAGTTTCCAAAGTTCTTTTGGGGAGAAGCAAGAAATACAACAACCTATGTACAAAACAGAATTCTCCATCCAGCGTTGGATAACAAGATTCCCAAAGAAGTATTCACAAGTGTGAAGCCCGACATTGGACATCTCAGGATATTTGGTTGCCCCGTATACTTTCATGTGCCAAAGGATAAGAGGAACATGTTGGAAGCCACCAGAAAGAAAGGTACATTTGTTGGGTATTGTAAAAATTCTAAAGCATTTAGAATATATATATCTAGTCAAAAGAAGATCTAGTTTAGTAGGGATGTAACCTTCGATGAAGATGTTGCCCTTGGAAAAGCAAAGGGTCTTCCTCCACCTCTTCCTACTGAGAAGAAGGACGATGAAATGGAATTACTAGAAGGATGTCGAAATCTAGGGACATTAATGATGATCCCATGGAGCCTATGGATCCTTTGGACTCTCCTCCAAGTGATCCCCTTGCCAAGAAGAGACCATTGTGGCTTTCTGATACATTACAAGATGCGAAGAGACATATTCCTACCAAAGGGACCTTTAGAGAAAGCAAGAAGCCATGCAAGTACCAAGGATATGTCGTAGCTATATGAGCAACATCATTCAAGTTGAACCTCCCACCTTTGAAGTAGTGAAAGAACAAGTTTGGAAGGATGTTATGGCCGAAGAGTATGAATCCATTATGAAGAATGATGTATGGGATGTTGTTCCAAGACCTAATGGAAAGTTTGTCATAACCTCAAAATGGCGTACAAGATTAAACATGGAGTTGATGGATGGCGTTGAAAAATACAAGGCAAGGTTTGTGGCTAGAGGATTCTCCCAAAAAGAGGGAGAAGATTATGATGACATCTTTGCACCTATTGCCCACTACACCACCATTAGAATGATGTTTCCCTTGCTACTAGTCAAAGATGGACCCTTCACCAAATGGATGTAAGGACAACATTTCTTCATGTCATACTACAGGAAGACATATATGTTGAGCAGCCTCGGGGATTTGAAGTGAAGGATAGGAAGACTCATGTTTGCAAGTTGAAGAAGGTGTTATATGGTTTGAACCAAACCCCTAGAGCCTAGTATGCCTGCATTGGCAGTTACATGGTGAAGCTTGGATTCACAAGAAGTGTTGACACTAACCTCTACTTCAAGGTGGTCCAAGGTGTGCCTTTGATTTTGGTTCTATATATTGATGATTTATTCTTAACAGGTAACGAGTCTCTAATGCTTGAGTGTAAGAGGGAGTTGACCTTTGAATTTGAAATGAAGGACCTTGGTATGATGCATTACTTCCTGGGATTAAAAGTTTGGCAGATACCCAGAGAGATTTTTCTTTCTCAAGGAAAATATGTCATAAAGTTATTGGAGAGATTTGGAATGACAAAATGCAAATCCCTGGGCACCCCAATGGAGATGAACTTCAAAAATTATGTGAAGATATTGTTGGACTTGACTTGGCTAACCCTTTTGAGTATCTTCAGTTGATTGGAGCATTGATGTTTCTTTGAACCCCCTTCCGACATATGTTTTGCAGTGAACACCTTGAGTCAATTTATGACCAAGTCGCTCCATGCACACTAGGTTGCTTCCAAACATGTGTTGAGATATTTGCATGGGATAACCAATCTTGGTCATAGATATACTGTCAGAGATGTGAGACTACATGGATACACTTATGTTGACTGGGATGGAAATGTTATTGACAGGAAGAGCACATCTGAGTGTTGTTTTAGCTTGGGATCTTCCATGATATCTTGGATGAGCAAGAAACAAAAGTATGTAGCATTACATACGAGCGAGGAAAAATATATTATTGTTAGCATGGCTCACTGTGAAGCAATTTGGTTTTGGAAGTTCTTTGGAGAGTTGTTTGAGCACATCCTAGATACGGTAGTGATATATTGAGACAACAAGAGTGGGATCTAATTGGCAGAGAATCCCATGTTTCATGACAAGTCCAAGCATATTGAGATCATATATCACTACATACGTGACATGGTAGGAGTTGTGAGACACTGTCATATTTTCACTGATGAGCATATTGCAAACATATTCACCAAGGCTTTGTCGAAAGGGAAGTTCTTGGTCTTCAAAAAGCAGCTTGGACTGATGGATGTGACCCTCCTGGGTAAGGGTCCAGGCTGATCGAGGACACTGAGCAATGCTCTTCCCCCTGTCTGAGCTCCCAGGGTGAGAAATTGAGTCGGAGAACTCTTGGGGCTGAGAGAACTCGTGGACAATAGGTGTGTCTAATCCTTACCTCACAGTAAGTGTGTATCTCTCCTATTGTCATCTCATGGTTGTGTTTGATCCTTATCTCATGTTAAGTGTGTATCTCCCCCTATCAAGTATGCCCCTGTGTGCATCTTGCCCACAAGTTGGGCTTGTTGGGATTGTTCCTCCCCATTTGGCCAATGGGTTGAGAGGTGACTTGGGCATGTTTGATCCTTACCTTGCAGGGTAAGTGTGTATCTCCCCCAAGTGCCTTGGGTTGTATCTGATCCTTACCATTCATGGTAAGTGTGTATCTCCTCCCAAGGTAGTCAATGTAGGTGTTCTACGACTTGACTCTTTAGGGTCTTGATGAGAAGATCAGTAGACAATAGGATAGTTGTGATCCTTACCTTCCATGGTAAGTTGTGTCATGCCTATTGTGCTTGGATAAAGGGTGGTACCATAAGCTCCCCTACAATGTCAAATTCTTCTTCTATTAGGTTCGAGAGTGTTCAACAGATGAACAAAGATGATGGATGACTTGACGATGACGAGAAATTTGAGATGAGATTCTTGATGCAGTCATAAATTTCTCCCTAATTGAGAGGGAGTGTTAACTTGGTAGCTCAGAGATAAATTCTCTCCATTAAATAGTCTTCCCCATCTAGAGAAGCCCCTAATTTCCCTTGGAAGAATTTAATTTGGTTAAGGAAAAAATCATTTTTAATGTAAAAACCCAAAATGCACAAAAGTTCAGGTCGGCCTAAAGGACAAATTAGGTCTCAAAGGAAGAATGTAAATACAAGTCAAGTCACCCTCATTTGGCATCACATCTCACACATTCATTCTTCTTCTCTTGGAGGTTTGTTCTATCTGAAATTGCATGTTTCGCAGGAAGTGTGAAGTTGTCGCAAGAAGTTTGAAGGTTTCATGGGAAGTGTGATGTTGTCACAAGAAGTGTGAAGGTCTCACAGGAAGTGTGAAGATTTCACAAGGGTGAAGTTGTCATAAGTGTGAAGGTTTCACATGAAGTACAAATGTCTCACAGGAAGTGCGTGGGTATCTTTGACTATTGTTGTCTTTGACCAGAATTGCAGATTTGGTAGGTTGACCAAATTTGACTTTTGGGCTCATCTATTGGACTTTGGATACTGGTTTTGTTGGATGGTCAAAGATTTGAATTTTGACATTGTTGTTGATGAATAGAATCATTAAATCTCTCTGTTGAACACTTTATGAGAATCTAATAAGAAGAATTTGAAAGGGTTTTCCCTATTTTGGGTTTTCCCCTAGTCTTTGGCCAAATTTGGTGTCTCTTGTTATTGCTCTTGATTGTCTCTAATTGTTCATTGCATTTATTGTTCTATCTACAATTGGTATTGATCATTGGAAGTTTAAATTGTTGTGGAAAGACTGAAGAAAATATTGGGGTAAAGTGATTGTAACAACATAGAACAGCGGAAATTTAACATGTTTGTGCAAGGTTTGAAGTTGACAGTGGATCTATAATTACAATCTTTTGGTGATAAACTAGCTAAGTGACCTTGTACATCAAGTTTTGATGATTCTGAGCAAGAGATCCTCAAAGGCTGATCACACTGATATATGTCAAGAATAAACAAGGGTTTTTAAGTTGAAGAAAACAAAAGCAAAAGTATGTACGCTACTGCAATAATTGTCTTGTACTATCTCAAAGAATAAGTATAATCTACAACATCTTTTGATTCCAATCTAAAGTATGTTTGAATGATCCTTGAATTTATGGTGATGTAGCCTAACCAGATTTGTGATTTGACAATTGAGGTGTTCATTTCCTTAGGGTTTGCAGCAAAGGCATCAGGCAAAGGCATCAGCGTTTGCAGCAAGACGATACAGGCATAGGCATTAGCATACTCCAGACTTGTCTACAAGGAAACATTGGTTCAGATACAAAGTTATTCAGTTAAAGAATTCTTGTTGGGATAGCAGTAAAGAGTTCATCATTTGTTCAGTTGCAAGGGTTTTACATCTGAAGTACATTTGCAGTGAGCGTTTCATTGAAAACATTGTAAGTGGGTTATTATCCCTGGTACGGCAACCCACAGTTGTTTGTCTATTTTATTATCCTTTTCAGAGTGGTTGGGTGGTGCAAGGCAGGTGATTGAAATCACCTTCATGTTGTAGCTTGAAAACACTTCAGGGTGGCAGGGTGGTGCTAGGGCAAGTTGAAACTTGCAAGGGTGTTGGAGCATCCTATCAGTGGTCACTGATAAAGCCAAGGTGTTGGAGTGTCCTTCCAATTGGCGCTGGAAAGTTGAACGCTTTCCTAGAGTACTAGGGAGTTGGGGCTTATCTTTTCAATTGGAGCTGAAACATATAATGTACTCATAAAATTATTTGAGAAGTGTTCAGCGGTTTTCTACCAGAAGGGTTTCAACCTAAAATCTGGTGTCCACTGTCTTTTGATACAGTGTGTTGTTGATTTATGTTTTGATCTGATGTTGAAGTTAATTAATGCTCTGTAAAGAAAAAATTAATTAATTGTAAGCGAAATAATAATTCCCCCAGCTCTTAGTATTTCCAACAAAAAGGACATTTTCAATCTTTAGTATTACAAGTGCAATTGACAGTAAAAAAAATTAAAATAGGACTCTAACATGTGCTTACTACACATGGAAGCTTCTCATAGAGAAAGAAACCTTACTATAAAAAAAAATCTTCTATGTTTTCCCTTTGTACCGTTTCATGTCAATCTGTTATTGGAGTGCAGGAAATGCATACAGCTTTCAGCACAGAATTCAGAAACAACATTTACAGGCTTCCAAAACAGGGAGAATGATATATCTGTGGATGTATATGAGAGACGGAAGACCAGTAAATGGATGGTGCTCATAAATGTACTGAGAAAAACACTGCAATTTATTTTTTTAAACTGCTCTTGCTTTATGGTTTTACTAATTATTTCTTCTTTTTTTTAGTTTCTATGTCATGGGCACTTTCTTACACCTAATATAAAAAAGAGCACAGGAACTGTTTTTACACTATCGAATATATATTGCCCAACATGATTTTGCTAGGTCTAAGGCATGTTTCCAAAAACAAATCCATGCAGGAAATGTTTCACAAAAGTTTTGCATGAGTTTCCATGCATTTTCTGTATTGGAAATGTTTCTGATAAGAAAACAAGTCCGAATATGAAACTAAAAGTTTCCATTACACAGATGGCATTCAATAATCTGCAATGCTGGTATACGGGGGAAAATATCACTTTCCCCACACCACCATTCGAATAGCAGTGAGTGATAATATCCCTTGAGAATTCATCAGCATATTAAACTAAACTTTAGGCCTGAACTGTAATGCATGTTAAGACTATGAGATGACATTTTAAAAATGGTGAGAAAGGATTTCAAACTTTATGGTATTCAAGCAATAGAAGAGCATAAGACATGAACAATCACTCAAAATTCCTCCATTGCTTTATTAGAGCTTTCTAACAAAACTTTTGCTGAAATGACTCATACAACCATCGATTGAGCACATCATGCTGAAAAATGAGAACCCCAATACTGAAGCTTCTATGTACCAAATATAGATAATACAAAAGAACACTTTATTTGTCAACTGACATGACTCATGTAAGTCGCATTTTTTTGGGACCTTTCCTAAACTTTTGACTTCTCTCCCTTTTCTTGGCTTGCTTGTTAAATGATTTCCCAACCAACGAAGGCTGGTCTTTTAGCCCAAAGCTCTTTGCAACATGCCCTAAGTGAAGCTGCTTAACCTGAAATATCTTTTTAAGATCACCTCGGTGGGCTGCATATGCACGTACAAAAGAACAGAACGCATCTTTTGCAAGCTGTTTCATACTTTCCTGCATCAAAAATATTGATCAGGATTCTTAGTTATAACGAAATGCATACAAATCAAATTGTGTTCAATCATTCAATGATAACGACCTTTATGGTACCAGGTTCGTAAAGTGCCACATCTTATGAGTCATATAGATGAATCTGCATACTAAAAATTTATATTAAACACTAGCATTATTAACTCTTAATATATGATTCAAGGAAATCCCATATAGATACGTGAAAGCATGTGACCAAATGTGTATGGGCAAAGATTCATCAAGATTCAAAATGCTAGTAAGCAATGGATAAAAAAGACAACGAAAAAATATTCAGACTGTTGAATAACATAGGGAAACATGAGCTGTGTTGAAGTTATAGAAACTGCACTTACACATACAACATCAAATGCTCTAAGCACATACCTTGAAGAAATAGAAGTGCCAAGTGAGAACAAGAACACATTCATAGTTTGTTTGGAGGCCACAAATTCCATAGAATTAATGACTAATTCCTCGATAAAATAAGATAGTTGGTTAATTGTTTCCTGTGCAAATGTTTTGGGGGGCTAAATTGACAAATACCAAAAGGGGTAACTTAAGACACAATGTTGTGAGCCAATTGTGTGGTATCAGTGTTGGAACTTGGAAGATGAGCTTTCTCTTGTTGGAATAAACAACGCCTTCTTCAAATAGAGAAGTAACAATCTGAATTGTCATGAGCATTGACAAACTAAAACGGTGTTTCTAGGTAGCAACTTGAAGCTAGTTTGAGATGGTACCTTTCTATAGAAATGATGGAGATTCTCAACAACTTCCCCTTCCCCGACTTTCACAAATTCTTGAAGAATTTTCTCTAGATCAAAAACACATAGCATCACTTATCTGCTTTCCTCAGCGGAATGTGACATTTTCTCCAAACTGGATGACTTCTAAAAAGGCATATTGTTTCTCCCTTTGATGGAGGTTTTTCCCCTTTGTGTTTTTCTTACTAGCACAACATGTTGTTCTAGTTTCCTAGTAGCAAACATCTCTTTTACTCCAAGCTTCGACTTTGGACTTGTTACCCCACATATTAGTAGGGGTACATAAAAAAACTTTGCAGTACATATCACCACCATTGTAAGCCCAAGGTCACAAGTCAAAGCACTATAACAATTCTGTGAGGTTTTGCATTAGGTATCCCGGCCTATGTCTTGCTCTTGTGTCTATATCTTGTTATTTTAATCAACCATGGCTGGTCCCTTGTAGTTCACTTTGGGTGCCTCTTGTCCTGTATGGGATTGGAAAGTCTTCGGTGATCTTACTCGAGGACTCAAGGTTTCATGGGAGCCTACTTTTGTAGGGGTGATCATTGGTGTATGGACCAATCTGGTCGGCCTCAATGTGCACTTATATCTTTACCACATATTTAGGGTCTATAACGTGTGTAGGTGGCCTTGGCTTTGGCGCAATATTCCTCAAATAGCTCTTATGCATAACAGTCTCATTTTTAACAACTTTCATGTTTCCAAAGGCAACACATGGTTCCCATTGCAAAGTGAACCTAGTGGTCAAAAAGTCAACTATGTCTCAAGTTGTCCAGCTTGATGAGAGAAGTCCATGCCACGTTCCAGTTTTCCAACCAGAGGTGGCAATGGCTAGTTACAACTTGGTCAAATCAAGCAGGTTTCTAAGTGCCAGAGCAAGGGCAGCATTAGGCAAAATGATGTTTGCATTACATCAAAAGTTGCCTCCTCAATGAGAGGAACAAAACCCATGTTTCAGATTTTCCAAATCCTCAAGGGCAATAGAGACTATCCACTTGGTCGTGATGACGTTGTAGGACAAGTTTCTAGGTTGCATAACAAGCACAGATTTTGACAAAATTTGACATAAAATTTGTCAAAATTGGTCTATATAACAAGTGGAACAAAAGCCATATCTTGGTTTCTCTAAACTCCTAAGGGAATTAGAGATCCAACAGTGTTGGTTGATGTAGCTCAAACAAGTATTGTAACCTTAGGTGGTGTCAATGAGGCTAGGAACACAAGAGCGAAAAATATCTCCAAGCCCAAGTTATTCTTTTGAATAGAAATGCCTTAATTAAATTAATTAATCAGTTTTTAATTATTTTATTAAG
The DNA here is from genome assembly GCA_000404065.3 of Pinus taeda. Classification (NCBI taxonomy): domain Eukaryota; kingdom Viridiplantae; phylum Streptophyta; class Pinopsida; order Pinales; family Pinaceae; genus Pinus; species Pinus taeda. Next base: position 301,916 of record APFE031513856.1, on the reverse strand, counting down.
TTTTAACTTATGGAAATATATTAATTAATTAGTAATAATTGAGGCATGGTCGATTTTCGTTTAGAGACTTCTAGAAAAGTTTCTATGTGATCTTAGCCATCGATTATATCATTTTAGATCCAGATCTTAGCCATTGATTTTTCAATGAGAGATTATAAAGAAAATTGATGGGCAACCTTGGAGATCAATGATCATTGTCATTGGGGTTGACACCAGCAAGAGTTTCAGTAGTAGTTGAAGCAATGAATATTTTCTGAGTGTCTTCGTTCATCAGTATTCTTCTAGTTTTCCGAGATCCAAAGGAGGAATTCTTCCACATTTTTTTTGCAAACAGGGAGGCCAAGTTATTGAGGTCGTGAGGATTCTAGAAGGGTTGTGTTTTCTCTTAGAGAGGTCGAGATTCTTTATAGAGAATGTATTTGCCAAGAGGAGGTCGTACAAATTCCGAAGAGGGTCGTACGAGTTGCCAGAAGAGCCAAAGGGTTGATTCCGTCCAGGCCGTGAGCACCAGAGGGTCAAGAATCAACATGTGTGAGGTCATGTCAAGTTGCAGAGGGAGGTTGTGAGCCTTCCAAGGGTTAGATCGACTTGTAGAGATGAAGAAATATTTTGCCGGAGCTTTGCCAAAATTTGGCAAGTAGTATTGTAATATTTATCAATTGCAGAATTTGTTGAAGATTAATAAAACTCTAAGATCTAAAGAACTGGTTTCCCTTCGGGGTTTTTCCAGGGACATTTTGTCCAAAAATATTTGTGTCCATTTTGTGATTGGTTTTTCTATCAGAGTTTCCGAAGTTTTTCCTTTTGGGTGAATATTGCAATCATGTTTTTATTCAGTATTTGCAGTAAAAGAATCTTCCTCAGAATTAAATACATTGGATAATTACCAGTTGATTGCAATAAGGGATATTTTTTATCGATTTTTCGCACACAGGTCATGATGACATCACAAATAATGATGATGTGGCAACATAAGGCATAATTTGGTCAAGTAAAGTAAGACCCAGATGAAATTAGGCCTGATTATAGCAAACCCAATTGGCAGAATTGGTAAATTCATAAAGATGTTAAAGAACTAGAAAAAGGTGACCAAGTCAAATCAAGCTAGCCATTGGTGATGTCAACTAGTCATTAGGTGGTCTGACTAGTCATTGGCGATTTCATGGACCAAGAAGTTATACTATGAACCAAGAAAGTAGCCATCACAACGTAAATTATTCTCGCCAAGGACTAAGTGAAATTCCTCCAAGAACAAATTAGTGGGTTGTTGAGATACTATTCTTCATGGTTAATCATACCAGACCATGAGAAAAGGGATTTGTCCACTAAATTGGGAAATTGAAGCCAAGTCGACCACCTAGTGGGCAAATAAAAATTGTAATGAATTATTTTATGAAAAAATTACTAAGTCTCGAACTTGTGGATGACTAGTAGAAATAATGATTTGAGGAGTCCAACTAGTTGTTAGCTAGCCATAAAAAATGTCTTATAAAGGGATAGCCTCCCCTCTTGTAATAGTTGTTGTCATATAAGATTTGTGCCATCAAATACAAAAGAGTTCACTTTTGCAAACCATTGTCTATAATTTCTATATACATCGTGTGGAGTGGTTTTTATCTTCATTGTTTTAATTGATCTCATGTTATTGGGTTCTAATCTAATAAATGTAATAATCATTAAAACTAAATAGAAGTTAACAGATTGTGCCATTGAGGGGCTACATAGTCACCTAGGGGAGGGAGGGCGAACTAAGGGGCAACCCCATTTGGCCTTTTTATTCTGCAAGTGGGTCAATCTAAACAACCAAAACATTTCGCAGGGGAGCTTTGTATCATGCAAGATTTCATATTAATCTTCACATATGATCTAAAGACTAGCGATGCCACACTAAAGGAGTTGCTCCTAGCTCGATTCAAACTTTATTAAGGGCATTAAGTCAATAGTGGGCGTGACTTCTCTTTGAGACCAAACCCACTCCCTTGATTTATCAAACCAGATCAATCTAAGAAGGCATTGATTTCACATTTCTACAAGGATAATGTCAATTGGGCACATGTATAAACTCAACAACCATTTTTTTACAAAATTTTCAAAATCTCTTATTTTAAGCATTATCCTAGGATTTAATTGCTTTCTGGATTATTCTTTTAATTATCTCATTAGCAAGCATTACCTTAGGGAAATTGAACAAAATTGCTAGATCCAACCAAGTATAGCTATCAGTGGATCACCATAGTGTTATTGGTTGGCTAGTTGACCCATGGGGACAAAAAATTTCTCCTAAGGTTTGCCCACTTTTGGTGGGTAACATTGATCTATCTCTAGCGGGAGTTGATGGAAACCAACACGAAGTTGTCCCAAAGGGATCTTGCGCCAGTGCATCTAATGTTTACGCATATAAGGGGGGCGGATAATCATGCCATCACATAGCTCCATAAAGTGCTTTAGGTAGAAGGCCTTTTTTAGCATATAGACGCGTCAAAGGTGAATCCAAGTAACCTAATGTAAAATCTGGGGACATCCTCTCATAGAGCCTGGTTGAGTACCCATCTAGTCGGTAAGGTGGCATGATGCATCAAAGGAGAATTTGAATGGGGGAAAGTGCTTTGGGGAGATAGTAATCATATGAAAAAGTTGTTGGTGTTGAGAAATCTAGGGCATTATTATTAGGTAATTTCTCTTCAATTAGTGACTGCTTGTTATGCTTTTACTTCTTTAGATTACGATCTTCTTTACTTAGACTATTATTGTTCTTCTTTATCAAACAATTACCAATGCATGAACATAAATAAACAAGAGACACAGAATGTAGGCTATCAGCCAAGGGCAAAACCTCTCACTCTTTGAGAGGAAAACCCGCACAAATTCTTCTTATAGAGATTCCAATTGATGAATACCAAGACCAAGACCCTTGACCTAGTAGCCTCTCCAAGATCAAGACACAAGTCCTCTTGACAGTCACTCTTCTTTCGTTTCGACCTTACAATCAACAAGATCTTCATCACTGCCATTTATACAGAAATCTTCATTTCTCTTGACTTCACTAATTCCTTCACCGAGCCCTTCTCTCTAAGATGGAAACTCAACACAGTAGTATCATCAACGAACTATGTTTGCAACGAACTGTTGTATCATTAATACTGTCTTTCTGCACTTGATGTGCCACTAAGACAGGGAGACACCGAGCTTATCTTCTGTCAACTTATACACTTGACCGAATCCCTTTTACTGAGACAGTCTTTTGCATTTCATCTGAACTGTTGATCAAGTAGACCCGAACTAGTCACTTTGCTCATCTTCCCGAAATCAAGAAGGATTTGAATTCCCTTAACTGTGATTTGCCCAAACTGTTCATTGTACCTTCTTGTTGTATTTATCCACCCAAAAACAGAGATTCAAACTTACTTGATGACTATAATAGAGTTCTGAACTTATCTTCACTATCATTGCTCTTACGAAACCACAAAGAGACTTTCGAATTTGTCACTGTAATTGCCATCCGAAAATCTCAGAGATATTCTTGGATTTCTCTGTCTAAAATGTGAAGAACTTGCACTTATATATATAGTAGTTCGTCCAAGAAATAAGCCCACATGTCCATCTGAAGGGGTGTATCTTTTCATGGAGAGTCGACATGAATTCTTCATTGTTTTGAGGCCAACTTCAAGAGCAGAACTAGTGCTTGTCATTGGAAGTCTTTCTAGACATATTATAGACTCAAATACATTTTTATATCCCCAAGAAGGGTTATTCATACATGACATACTCTTTGACTTTTGTTAAATTTTGGTATGTTCTATGCTTAAGAGCAATTTACTTAAATTTGTCTTATTAGCCCAATATCAATATCCAGATTAGCAATCACATTAGCATGAATGTAAAATGCAGATAGAACATAAACATAAACAATAGAAGACAAACCAAGACAAGAGGACACAAGATGTGGCACTAGCCAAGGACAAACCCCAATGTGGGGAAACCCTTGACCAAATCTTCTTTAGTCTTCAATAGTTCAGCAGAGAGATATAGATAGAGTACAATGATTTAAACTCACTACTAACTTGCCAAATAGGAAATCAGACATCAGAGATCTTAACCATGAGGATGACTTCAATAAAATTATAGTTCTGGCACCAAGGGCTGGAGATTTCTATACTACAGATGTTAGCCCTAAAACTGCTTCACCAATCACCTAGAGAACTGGTCACTGGTTAGGGCATCATAGTATGTTGCAGCCTGCACCAGCCCTGAAACATACACCCAAACAACCTCCTAACACTGCGGCTTGGTCTCTCCTCTTTGTAGTTGTCCTACACAGGAGTATAGGGCTAACACCAGCCCCTATACTCACCCAACAACCCACTATTTAGGGCTCGGTCTCCTTGCAATCCTTACTGTGAAATCCGTTGTCCAAAACAGTGTTGAACCTTGCCTTAATTCGGTCACAACAGACTTGCAACTTCCCTTTTCTAACTATCTGCCCTCTCCTAAACTCGACCTACTGTCCAGCAAACTCGGCCCTAGAATTCAGACCTATTTTGTCCACAAAAAAATCCCTCAACCCAATCTAGACTCCTGTCTAGCACTCGGCCTCCAAACAGACATGTCCACGCTTTCCTGAAGCAAACCTTCTTCCATGTTGTCCCTTGACCTCTCCTTGTTGTGGCTAGGGCTTGCACTTCACTGCTGATCAAGGCTCTTTTGCTGCGGATAGATCTCCCTTCATGACTGCAGCTAGGTCTCCTTTGACTCATAGTTTTTAAAACCGGCCTAGCTAACCGGTTACCGGTCTAACCAGCCGGTCAACAGGGCCACCGGTTGGAACCGGCTGAAAAACCCGGTTAAGGAGGCGTTGTGGAGAGCATTTGGCCCTAACCGGCCGGTTTAGGACAGAACCGGCCGGTGTGCTACAAACTAGCCAGTTTCGTCCTAAACCGGCCGGTTAGGACCAATTAGGGCCAAATTCTCTCCACAACACCTCCTTAACCGGGTTTTTCAACCGGTTCCAACTGGTGGCCCTGTTGACCGGCCGGTTAGACCAGTAACCAGTTAGCTAGGCAGGTTTTAAAAACTATGAGTCAAAGGAGACCTAGCTGCAGTCATGAAGGGAAACCGGCCGATTACCTGCCATGCCCACCAAGGACCCACAGTGCGGCTTTTCCAAGGTAGTTTAGGGGTTTTGGAGGGAAATTAAGGGTGCTATACCTCCAAAAAAACCCTCTCCAAGCCTTTAAGAGGCCCCTCTCCCTCTCATTTGTCTCACACATCTGATTTGGAGTGTTTATGAGTGTTTGTGAGTTTGCTTGGGAGCTTGGAGAGTGTTGAGTTTTCGCTGAAGTAGTCATCTTGGAGTTGGAGTTGGAGATATTTTGGAGATAGTTTGTAGCTGTCAGTGGAGTTGGCATCTTCAAGAGGAGGCTAAGGAAGCTAATTTGCATTTCCAGGTAAGGATTTTCACTTGAAAATTCCTCATTTGACCACTATCCATGAATTAAATTTTTTTGCGTTATAAATTTATAAACTTCTCACTTCTATCATCTATGCTATCAAATCTCTAGCTCTATGCTATCAAATTTTGTAGCCTACATGTGCATTTGTTTTCCTAAATTTAGCTTTGGTTTTCCATGTTGCTTAGCTGCAATTTTTTTTTTAAATGGCAGATTTCTTTGCAAATTGTAATTATTTCAAACAAACATGGCTCCAAAAGGAAAGGACAGTGCATGGGCTCATTGTGATGTAATTGATGGAAAAATGATATGCAAATTATGCCATAAATCTATTGGATGTGGGGGTATTCTTAGATTGAAACAACACTTGGCTGGGATAAGAGGCCAAGTAATGCCAAGTGGTGCACCAAATGCAGTGTTAAGTCCTATTAGGGCATAATACATTTCCAAGCTTGAAAAGTTTTATGAGGATAAGGCTAGGGAGAAGGCCATCCAAGATGACATTGCAAGGAAGAGGGAATTATTAGAAGCCATGAAAAAGAGTGGGTATGATGATTATGAGATTCAAGACTCAACTTCTATCCCTTCCACCAATGACCCCTTTCACTATGTTCATCCTTCTTGTGGCCAACCATCAAAAGGAAAAAAAAGGAACAAAACATCCAAAGTTTTTTTCTCACTCTCTGCCAACATTGCCTCTTCTAATCCACTGCCTCCCAGCCAAGTCGTCAACCCACTTTGGATCAACATTGGAAAAAACAATGCAAAGGAACTTCTCATCAATACATTGCTAGATGGTGGTATGATTCAGATATCCCATTTAATGTTGCTCACTCACCTTATTACCAAGCTATGTGGGACTCTGTTATAGCTGCAGGAAAGGGCTTCAAAGGCCCTAGTATGCATGACTTGAGGGGAGATCTTTCGCAAAAAGAGATATCTTCCATTGATGAGTATTTGGTTGAGTTTAAAGATTCATGGCTCAAAACAGGTTGTTCCATCATGTCAGATAGATGGACCGATGGAAAGAACCGCACGATCATTAATTTCCTTGTTTCTTGCCCTCAAGGAACCATGTTTTTGAGATCAGTTGATGCATCTGATAAAGTGAAGGATGCAGCCCTTCTATTTGAGCTTTTACATGACATTATTCAGGAAGTTGGGGAGCAGAATGTTGTGCAGGTCATCATCGATAATGCCTAAAACTATGTTCTTGCTGGAAAGATGCTTGAGTCCAAATATTAGACCATATTTTGGACTCCATGTGCTGCACATTACATAGACCTCATGCTTGAGGACATAGGCAAAGTGGAGTGGATAAAAAACATTGTAGAGCATGCCAAGTGCATTACAAAATACATTTACAACCAATCATGGGTATTAAGCCTAATGAGGAAAAACACTAGGGGCAGAGAGCTTGTTACGCCTGCAATTACGAGATTTGCAACTCACTTCCTCACGTTGCAATGTCTCAATGGTCAACATAAAAACTTGCAGAAAATGTTTTCTTCTGAAGAATGGTCTGAATCTTGGTGGGCTCATAGACAAGATGGAAAAGACACCAAAAAGAAAGTGTTTGATAATTATTTTTGGAAAAGGTCTGTAGAGCTTGTGAAAATTACCGAGCCCCTTGTTACGATGCTAAGGATGGTGGATGGGGAAAAATTGGTCGTGGGCTACATTTATGAGGCTATGGATCTGGCAAAGGAGCATATACAGGCAGCTTACAAGGACAGGTTAGCTAAATATGGCCATATATGGGAGATCATTGATAACAAATGGAACAATCAACTCCATTGTCCTATACATGCAGCTGGGTATTTTTTGAACCCAAAGTATCATTATAAAAATCGGCTAGGAGATCTGCATGATGGGGAGGTTAGAGCTAGAATGATTGATTGCTTGGAGTGCATGGTCCCTAGCCATGCAGACCAATTGGAAATACATAGACAACTTATTGTTTTCACTATGGCAGGTGGTACCTTTGGGAAAAACTTGGCAAAGATGGCAAGAGATGTGGATCAACCAGATAAGCAATTCCAATTTCCAATTTGTTTCTCTTTTCAAGTTAAAATTGTTTACGTCTTTACAATTCAAATTATAAACTAAGTTACTAATTAATGTCTTTTTCTTTGCAACACATTTGTGGGAGTCATTTGGTGGCCAGTGTCCTCAATTGCAAAGGTTTGCAATTAGAGTCCTCAGTCAAACTTGCAGTGCTTCAGGTTGTGAGCGCAATTGGTCTATTTTTTAGCACATACACACAAAGAAGAGAAACCGTTTGGAACAAAAACGGTTAAATGATCTTATTTTCGTGCAATACAACCTTCGACTGAGGAGGAACCAAATGATGAACAAAGCACCTAATCTAGATCCCATTGTGTTGGATGATATTGATCCAACATCAGAATGGGTGGAGGAGACTGAAGATCCTGTGTTTGAGGCTGATTTTGATATCGGCATGGCTTTAGCGGGGGATGAAGCAGATTTTGTGGCGGCATCAGGGAAAGGCAAAGAACCAATGGAAGGCACTAGTCGTGTAGGTCGATAAACTCGTGCTTCTATTAGGTCCACTTCTATTGTTATTGGTGGCATTGCTACTGAGGTTGCAGATCACGCTGAGGCATCCTCAGACTCTAAACCAGATGATGTCTATGTAGCTCCTGATGATGATCCTATTGCTAGTAGTGGTGATGAACTTGATGATTGATCATGTGTATGCTATAGACTTGTAGTAGGCCAATGGCCTTATAGCTTGCAGCATTGTTTTTGGACTTTATAGGCCATTTAGAGCCTCATTGCTTATGTATTTTGCTATTTTGTTGATGTATGTATTGCACTCGGTGCCATTTTGATATATTCACCTTTACATGGTATATAAATGAGAAAAATTTTCATATTTTGTCTCTTTTGGCTTGGAATCATGATTTTAAATCTTAAAAATAGTTTTGTTTCATTAAAAATTAATTATTTAATGTATTTTTCTAAAACCGGTTCGTTTAGACCAAACCAGTCCTGGTTCAACCGGTTCCGGTCGATAAACAGGTTCATTAGGTGGACCGGTCCAGTCACCGGTTCCGGTTTTAAAAACATTGCTTTAACTGCGGCTATGTCTCCTTCAAGACTGTGGCTAGGTCTCCCTCTTGACCTTTCTTTCCAACATGTTCTCCTTGTGAGAGGACAAACCCAAAAGAGTGGAGAGAGAAATCAATAGTGATGTGTGTCTCAAATGACTTGAGGTCTCCTCTATTTAAATGCAACGTTGAGGTTGAGTTGGGGGTAATTTGTTTGCTGGTCAACCTTGACAAATTGTCAATAACACAAATAAATTCATATCTCCATAAATACATGTCAGAATCAGATGATCTTTAGATCAATCACACCTCTCGGAGAGAGGAATCAAAGAAAAATATTAGTTGCCATAAATAAGATGACCCACATGGAGTTTGGCCCTAGTTGCCAATTTTAACAACTTTTAATGACCAATCCTAAGGCTTTCAATGGGAGCCATCTAAAATAAAATCACTTGCTCATGAAACCCATGAAAGAAGGCTTACAAAAATAATTTTATTTTCTTCATTACATCATTTACAAAAGTCACAATTACATGTCATTATGAAGACCGAACCTAGTTACACTTTTCAACAGTTGGACATTGGATTCAGCACTCCCCATGTGTTTCGCGACATGGACTAACTGCCTCTCATGGATCCTAACTCTGGCGATTGTAGCAAAGACTAATGCCTGTGGGTTTTGGTGTAACGGCAATTGTGATTCTAACAAGTGGTATCAGAGTGATAGGTCTCAAGTTTGAAACTCACTCATCTCACGCTAGGGAGGAGATTGTTGGACATTGGGTTCAGCGCTCCCTGTTCGTTTCACGACAAGGACTAACCGCCTTCTGTGGATCCTAACTCTGGCAATTGTAGCGGAGACTAATGCCTACGGAATTTTGTCTAACGGCAATCATGATTCCAACAGAAGTTAAGACACCTCTCTGAACCAACCTTGCACTCAAATGCAAAGTTCTTGGTCTTCAGAGAGCAACTTGGACTAGTGGAGGTGACCCTTCCACGAAGGGCCCACGACTAATCACAAACACTGAGCTCTGGGAGCTCCTAGGGGCATGGGGTAGTCCTTTGGAGCTATAGGGTTGGAAGATCCTTATCATTTTGATAAGTTTGGTCTCCCCTAGTCATATCTGGGACTTGACAGATTACATACCCCAGCATGCATCCTACCCACAAATCGGGCTTGTTTGGATTGCCACTCATCTAGCCAGTGAGTGAGGAGACTTAGGTTGTAAGATCTTTACCTATGGCAAACGTGTTCGGTAAATTGATCACCCTAAGTCCGAGATACATGGTGTTCAAATGACTTGATCACAAAGATCAAGCTAGGTGACATAGGGTTGGAATATCCTTATCTTTTGATAAGTCTAGTCTCCCCTATTGTCGAAGACATACAGTTGGCAAATCTTTACCCTAGTGGTAAATTGGATCTCCCCTATTATCTGGATGGAGTTTCGATCATCAGATTGGACATAGGGTTGGAAGATCTTTCTCATTCATGGCAAGTTGTATCTCCCCTGTGGTCCTTGATATAGGCTTGGAAGATCTTTACCTTAATGGTAAATTGATCTCCCCTATGGTCCTTGATATAAGGTTGGAAGATCTCTACCCTAGTGGTAAATTAATCTCCCCTATGATAATTCTTCTTCTTTAGATCAAGAACATCATTGTTTTGAGATGAGTAGAGACAAGATATGATATGAAGCAGCAATAATGATGACACATATACATCCGAGATGAGACTTATGATTCAGATGGAAATTCCTCCCTTGTTGAGAGGGAGGGTTGAAAATTGGCAGCTGAGGGAGCAATTTCCCATTCAAGAAGCCCAGCAAACCCTAAGGAGACCCCACTTTCCCTTAGAAAATAAAATTTGGACATGGGAAAATATTATTTTTAATGTTGGTCCAAATCATCTTCAAAAGTACAAGTCGGCCTACAAGAGGAAATTTGACCTCCTAAACCACATATAAATAGACCAAGCTTGACATCACTAGGAGGCATCGCATTACACATCAATCTTCCTCATTTGGTTCGATCTAATTTGAAATTGCAGGGTCTAAATTCACACGTGTGAAGCAAAGAGAGAGTCTTGATTCGACAGCATTGACTTTTCTATTTTGGCATCTTTAACCAACATTGACTTTGGGAGATTTGTCTTGGTTTGTCTAATTTTTTGGACCTGTTCTGAAAGGCTGAATTCAGGGAGAAGAAGACTAAAATTTTCTGGGCACTACCACCTTTGACCACAGATCTGAGGCAAGGGTTTCCGCAGGTCAAACTGTTGTTTTTGACCAATTTGTGGGCAGAATTCTTGGACTGTTTTGTTTGTGTTTGATTGAGCAGAAGAGGTTGAATTCTTCCCTGCGTTGATCAAAATTTTTTGGGCACTTTGACCATTGACTGTTCACTGTTTAGCGTTGTGTTGACTGTTGTTGACTTTGACTTTGACTAGTTGAAAAGTTGCAAAATTGATATTTGACCTGATTTGACTTTTGTCTCATCTTTGATTGGATATTGGATTGGTTGACTTGAAAAGTCAAGACTTTTACCTTTTATTAGTTGTTGGATGTACTTGGACTATGTATCTCTGTTGAACATTTGATGAACAACTAATAAAAGAAGAATTTGGTTGGGTTTTCCCTTGTGGGGTTTTTCCCTAGTCTTTGACCTAAATCTGTGTGTTTCATTGATCTTGGTTGTCTTATATCATGCATATTGTTCATTGTTTTATCGACAATTGCTTACTTCCATTTGGTGATTGAAATCTAATTAGAAAAGTGATTGCTATTGAAAAAAGAAATTGTTAAAAATGATTGTTACAGCTTAGAACATTGAAAAATTAACAAAATCGATCTCCCCTATTGTCATGTAAATCATTCTTCTTCTTCTATAGATTGAGTCATCATTGCTCACCTGAGATGAGATGAGATGAGATGAGATGAGCTTCTCTTATGTTGAGACATGTACATCCGAGAAGAGTTTTATGGTGAAACCAGAAATTCCTCCCTAACTGAGAGGAAGTGTTGAAATTTGGGCTGCTTCGAGATGAATTTCCCCAAGAGAAAGCCAATTACCCAAGGACAAACCCAGCTACCCCCAAGGAGAAACCATCTTGCCCCAAAGAGAATTTAAATTTAATAAAAAGGAATTTACTATTGGATTTGGCACTCCTCTCACTATTATTTAATGTGGCATAATTTAATTTGGCAAGTAACTATGTCGGCTTCAATATCAAGGCATTTATGAGCAAATATCAAGCTAATTGGCCACCATAGATTAGTAGACAGTGGACACCCAACCCTTTTTGAGGGGTAATGCCTAAAAGCACCATTTTGCAAGAAACACATCTCCCACATTGGGAAAACGTTTCCCCATGCATCTCCCTGAATTTCCCTAAAAGTGGGACGTGGGGAATGTTTACCTAGGTATCCCCCGATCCTACCGCATGGGGAATGTGGGGAGCACGTAGCCCACCTTGGGGTGCACATCCCCGTGGAAAACTGCAAAGCTATCTAAACTTTATAATAGACCTTCATATAAGATTCTCTTGATTTTCTTTTACTAGAAGACATGGTGATTGTTACCATCATTGGAAATGTAACTAGGTCCAGTCTTCATAATTATCATTTTACTTATATCAATATGTATTTCATGTAAAAGCGAAAAGAAGAAAAAGAAATTCTATTATTATTATTTTCATTAGTCAAAGCATATTCTTCATGCTTGTTAGGTTATTTTAGTCAAAAGAAAAATTATTGAGTCAAACTCACATTTGTACTATTTGTATCAAAAAGAAAAATTATTTATTTCAAGTCAAAAAGAGTCGATTCATTATCCACATACCAAGACCACCCTCCTGGACAAGTTGGCCTAGAACGACACCTATTCTACCTCTTGGATGTGTATATATAGAGAGCAGTTCGATCTCATTGAACCACTCTCACCACTTTGATTTTTGTGCCAAGGAAAGAAGAATTTCAATGAGAAGTCAAACGAGAGAGAGCAAAGTCTAAGGAGAAAGAAATTTTTTGTTTCTGCCCTAATCTTTGTTCACATGTGCGAGTTTTCTGAGGGATTTTCAATGGAATTGCAAGCCCGAATTTTCAAGGGCTAAAATTTCACTAGATGGCCAGATTTCTGAGGTTTGACCAGCAATGAATTTTGTTGACCAGGATTTGTTAGAGATGTATTGAAGGAGGGATGACTTGGGTCTTTGTGGCAGTTTTTGTTTTGGTCTTGGGTCTTGGATATTTCACTTTGATCTGATTCTATAAGAGGATTTTCTTGGGTTTTCCCCTGTGTGGGGTTTTGCCTTGGCTTGGAGCCTAATTTCTTATGTTCTTTGTCTCCTATGATCTTCATGTTTTGTACATGTAATTATCAAGTTAAGAGGAATCAACCTTAATCTACTAGCATATTGATTTCTCAACAAAATCTAGCAAGCCTTGGAAAGGGAAACCCTTCAAGTCAACAGCTAGAAAAAGTGCTAACAATGGGGTAGAGGCCCAATGTCACCTCAGCCAAAACCCCCTGCTCTTTACGGATTTTCACCAATGGGATGTGTCCTGGTAGAAGGTAGATCACTTGAAATAGATATGTTACGTATAAAGCACAAGTTGATCAAGCTAGAGCTCATTCAAGAGAGAGGCTCATTCAAGCCCTAAAAATCAAGGTTCAAGACCTAGGGTTTTGAGGTTTTTCTATGGCGATAGGTATTCACAAGGTCAAGAAAAAAGAGAAAGGGTTTCTTACAAAGATGATCAGCTATTCCAAGGTTCATGAAACCCTCAAGAAAGTCCTCAAATTGAGAGACAAGAAACTAGTGTTCCCTCTTAAGGCAAGAGATTTTATGGATGAAATTTGAGTGGATACCCACCAAAATGACAGGTCATGTAGCCAAGACCTACCTCTTGATGTTTAGGCTCTCAAACCACCAAAAAGCCTCCTCCCTAAAATTTCACTCCAAGCCCTAGCTTTTCTCTCTAGCCTTTAAAGAACTGAACTTTAAAGAGAGAAAATTATGAAGAAAATTTTGAGATGATCATGAAAGACTTGGAATATTGTCTTATCCTTTAAGCATATGGAGTCAAGGATGTGATAGATAAGCCAAATTTGTTGTTGAGGAGGCCAAAATTTCATGCCCTAGGTATCAAAATTCCAACATTTACCCACTCAATGATAAATGGAGTTTGATGGAGACTTATAAGAATTCCTCCACTAACAACATTCATTACATGTTATACAATGAGTAACATATGAGATTCTCAGCTAGATAGCCATTAAAATTTATTTTCAACAAATTAGAGCACAATCAAGCATAATCTAGAAGCGGAAATTACATACATTAGACAAATTCAAAATGACAATGTTCAAAAATAGGCGCTTACAAGATAATATGTAGTATATTCATCCATTCATCAAATAAATAGCTCCAAAGACAATCCAAAATAGCTTCCAAACAACAAAATGCATTCCAGTAATCTCCAATAGCCAAGAAGGAACAAGTGTGAATTCTCTTATGAAGTCTGAATTCTCCAAGTGATGATGATGAGAGAGTGAAATGACCTCTCTCTTATTTATACATGTCTAATGATCTCTAATTTAGCCTAAAAGCCCCTTCAAGTTGTAAAATGGTGGGCAAAACTAAGTAAGGTTACAAACCAGTCTCATAGCCAATGTGAACCATAAGAATTAACCCCCAAAAGAGTCAGAAATGTTGATGGCATGCATGCGTAGGCCCTTCTAAGGCACGCGTTGGGCTCCTCCAATGCCAAGTCGAGTGTAGAGGGCTCCAAAAAACCGGATCTAGGGGTTGGCCCCTCAATCTCCATGCAAATCATCATGTGCACCCCAATTTTGTGTTTGGATTACAAAACGGGTCTCATGGGTCTCCTGGTGATAGAATAGGTTGGTTCTACTCCAACATTGAGGACTCAGAGGATGGTGCTAGCCCTCCCATGTCCCAACGGGTGAGAAAAACCTCATCTCGGCCTCAAATCAATTGCCAAACCATGTATACACTACCAAGCCGATTGGGGGCATGTTGGTCCAAGTGCATCATCTCATGAATAATATGGGGCAAAGCGCAGATTGTTGGGGTGTTGCAAGTACCCATGGAATGGAATGATGCTTTGCAAAAGATAGGAGTCCCATGGTTGTCAACACTTCACTTGTAGGGTGTTATAATGCTCCTCTAGTGGACCTGGGCCCTAGTTAAGTTACCTAGCCCACGATGAAAATCACCTCCCCATCACACACAATGTCTAGGGTTGCATCCTACCATTAGGTACAATTAATCATGAGTGCATCTAAGTGAACCAAGCTTTTTAATTAACGGCAAATTGAGACTTCATATGAGGCTTCTCTTCCAAATTTGGGCCTTTCACGTAATAGCGTTACCTCCCTATGTAGGAGTGACTAATAGACGACCTTATTAGATGTTCCCAGCCCCAAAGACATGTCACCAGTACATCCTCAAATCAATAGGTGGCATATGAATAATGATGGTATAGAATAGGGATGAAGGGGTCTCAAGGCCAAATGTCATGGCCAAAGGGGTGGCAATAATGAGGAAGTCCACATATTGGGTGTACAGATGTGAGGAGGGAGCAATCGTGGTTGCATGAGTTACCCCAGCCTTTGTTTATCCACTCCTCTTTATTTGTCTTTTTCTTTTTCTTATTTTTTTGTATTACTGCAGGAAGCTCTAGGGAATGAGAGCATGTTGTGAATGACATATACTAGTTATTACCCCCTTAAAGGGGGGGAAGTTCATCACTCAGCAAGGGTTGGAACGTGCATCGATTCCTTTAATGATGTGATGGGGAAACTATAGGCCTAAGGAACCAGGGTGATGGCCATAATGATAAGGGGTAGAACTCATGCTTGGCTTTTGCCCACGTGCTATTATTAATGTCCTGGCCATCTTTTGCATTTTATGATTTTTTTTCCTTTTTTTCTTGCTTGTGGCCATGATATGCTTAACTTTATTTCAGCAACATCGACCTCCAGAGCAATGTTTCCAAGCCTGACCCAAATCTATGGACACAAGGATGGGTGTGCTAGACCCTATGGACCCAATGGTCATGTGCACCGGAAGAAGGGAAATAGTGAATAGGGCTTGTATTGTGCAAGGGAAAGTGATAAATATGGAATGGGAAAACAAGACCACATTACCAAAATCAGGGTTTCCTAAGTAGTTTATTTCCTAAAGCCATAAGCCAGCAGGGGAGATCCCATGGGCCTAGAGTTGAAGATTAACCCCCCATTTAAGGTGACAAAACAAAACCACAGTCAAAACCCTTCCTTCTTCAAGTCACCCAATAATCCATGCCAAAATGCTCAAATGAAAAATAAGCATAAGCACTTGATTGCACAATGAACAACATACCTTTTGGGTCGGATTGCCCACCTTCTAACATGTGCTCTTGACAAATGGGTGAGGAAACATACAACTAATGCATGTGGCAGAGATAAAGTGGTACATCACATTGGCTACAAGATGGCTGTCAAGGGCTGCTAGCTGGAAGAAGATGAATAGGAGGAAATCTCTCCTAGGGGTACCCACTTTTGGTGGGTTACAATGCCTATATGCCAAACAAAAATTTGCAGCCAATTTAACATTGACCACTATAATATCTTCAATTTCCACTAGTGATCAAGTTGCTTTACAACTGAAGGGTGTTTTTTATGAGTCAATAGTTTCTCCTTAATTGTTTCTTATTAATTGATCTTTTGGCATTTTAGGCCTTGTTATGCATTTATTGGACCCAACATCAAAAGATGTGATAGTAAAACAGCACTTAGAATGTGAATGTTTGGTACTCTTTTTTAGCCCACACAAACAGGAATGTAGGGGCTCCCAATCTTTTGAAAGCATTTAGGGGTTCCCAACTATTGCAACCACTCAGGAAGCCCTCGAGGGCACCTCAACACTCACCTTGAAGCTCCCAAATAACTCTCGTTCATTCTAGAATGTTTCATTCTGACTCCCAATTTCTGAGGAACTGGGAAACACTATGAATGAATTCCCCAACCCTCAAGAATGGTTTTTGTTCAATAATGGTGAAGATTGTTGACTCCTATAAAGTCAAATAAATATAAAACTAGAATAATCAATCAATTAAGAATCTCAGAACTACAAAAAAACAATAAGAGGTAAAAAAATAATAATTAATAATAAATAAAACTCTAACCCATCAAAACAACCTATACATGTGTTAGAATTTCCAATTAAAAGCTTACCTCCATCATAATGAATGATTCCAAGGCCTTCTGCATAGCCAATGCCCCAGGATGCATATCTAGTGCAGACCATTTTGCTTGCTTATTATATGTCCTTCCACGCACTTGAATATGATCCAAAACATTTTGAACTGAAAGCTCATTCAAGGGCACGCCATGTTTCTGCAATTCTTTCAAATAATCCAACTCAATAGGCTGCAAAAATAACACAGCTTCACCTTCCTGGTCTAGACGAGCTGTTCTACCAACCCTGCAAAATAAAAGCAAATTGGAAAATTATGGATAGCGTTGTCTGATATTTAGGCATAAACAAGACTATGTGCAAACTTTATTTAGGTTACTTTAGAACAAGAGTTATTTGTCTAGGAAACAATGCTAACTGAACATAATGCAAAATCCCAGTACAAATATCAAGGGAGAGATAAAATATTAAAGAAATAATTTGCTAGTCCGGATTAGGTTCTTAGGTATATCCAAACACGCACTTCACAAAATAACGTATTGTTCAGGGTCTAATGATCATGATTCAAGATCCCATGCTAACCACTACATAACATAAATCAATTATAACAGCGCAAATTATAGGGAACTGAATGAATTAAGGTAGGTGGACCTCTACGCAATGATAGGAATTAATAACCAAAGTTAAGATTATAAATAAACCTAGTGTATAGACCAGTTATAATGTTCAGGACTTCTAGACTAGAAAAATAAAGCACATGTGGTTTAATGGGTGGTTAAGATATGCTCCCATGCTTTGGGAGTTATGCCATTACATCTAAGTAAATTCACATCAAGTCATCTTCCTTCATAAAAATATCATCTCGCATCATGCACAAGATTCTCATTTTTTTAATATCTTTGCTCAACATGATATCACAGCAAAAGAGAGTCCAAAACTTGTGTTGGAGATCATAATCAATCGAAACCAACGACAACGAAGGAGATTGAGACCCAAATTTTGGAGAAGATATTGTGCAACATCAGGATAAGGAAATTTTCTCTTGTAAGAAAGAAGACAAGAGACTGAATATTAAAAGCGAGGTAACAGTTTTCAGAACTGAATCTAATTTTAAAAATCTTGAACTTAGACTTGCGAAAAAAATATATCGATGTCACAGGAAAAAAAGTAAAAAGGATAGAAGAAAGAAAAAGGGAAAATGTGTGGACAAGGAAGACAATGTTACGAGGCCTCAAAGCATTTTGGATGTTGTCTAGTTGATGATAAGAGAATGCATAACAATCTCGTCATTTGTAATGTCAGAAGTCAGGGTGTCATGGGCTACTGAGAAGTGAAGACTTGAAAAATATACCTGATTGAGCCACAGGGATTGCACGATGCTCCACTAATCAATTGTGTTTGCAGAAACAAGGAAAAAATACATATAATATAATAATAATATATCAAAACTGACAAGTGGAAATACTAATGTTTAGCACAGATTTGCTCAAGTGTGAGAGTATAATGCTATCAAGAAGGAAGACATTGTAGGATCTTATAGGCAGGTGACAAGAAAGCAGGTACTAGACTCACATAAAGACCACCATGTTTTGTAAGCAAGGGTTGTGAGAGGAAGTCCTAGACCATTGTAGAAACAATTATATTCATTGCTAAAAGAGGCCGTGGGTGTGGCAGAGGAAAATTATTTTTAGACCGATTTCAAAACAATCACAGAAACAGTAGATCGCAAGCAAATGACTGTAGACCTTGTCAACACCAAATTTGTCTACATAAATCTAGGTATAAAGATACAGCATATTTTTGTAGATATTGTACAGGGTGAGCTCTACATAGCACAGTTCACCAATTTGGTATCAACAATTCATGGGTACCTTCACCAAATTGGTACCTTGTCGCAAAGCACTATTCGAGCATGACCTTGCTTCGGAGATGCAATATATGAGTTTCGAGGATTATCCAAAAATCAGTATTCCAGGAGGACAACATATGTTGTGTCATTCCTATTAGGTTTCCAATTCAGGGTACCAGAGATCTAGTTTTATTAGTATTTCCCCATGCATTGGACTTGCATACACATTTTGAAATATGCATGGGGGGCTGAGGAGAGTCAAAGTACTTTCAGATACCCGATTCAGTCATTTTTAGCCATTTCTATTTTTGAACCTTGCTCTTCTTCAACAGCAAATTGAAACATATTTGGGTACACATTGGGGAGATGGGCATGTGGTTCAAATTTAGTCAAGCAGGAGAGGTTTTAATTTCTAGAAATTTCTTTTTAGGAAAAATTATATTTTCAGAAAATCGGTCCAAATAGCAGACCTAGCATAGAGATTAGTTCACTGTTCAAACTACATTTGATTCTGAGACCATGAGATTTTGGGTCTGTTGTTGCTCAAATTGTACAGGCACTACAACAATGACTCAGGTCGGGGGTTTGTCACCCTAATCCCCAACCTCTATGTTCTAGTTATCTCCCAACAACAGGCTATGGGGCATAGACCCTATGGAAATGAAACAAAGAAGGACAACTTGGGAACCAACTAGTCCGAGAGACACAGTTGAGTGGCCTAGCACTTGGTTAAATCTAGCAAGATTTTAAGGATTAGATTGAATTTATATATAGTTGAGACTAATGCCCTATGGAGTCAACACCCTTGCTTTATAAAATCAAGACCAAGTACCAGATGGAAAACTGTTGCTTTAATGCATTACTATCCTATATGAAATACAATTCTTAGGACCTATGTGAAATGCAAAGATCTTAGTTAATTTTAGTTAAATGCCTAATCTAAATATGACTTTTTATCTTTATTTATATTGAGTCTAAACTTTGTAATAAGCGGCAGAGAAGAGTCAAGGTGAAGCACACGAAGGTGTGATTAACGATCCCTCTCCTTGAAATCTAACGTACCCAGCGCCTTCGGTGTTGTAGAGACAGTGGCCCTGACAACTGCAAGGTCACCGTTTTAAATAACAGAAAGGCTAGACTTCTCAAGCAAAGATGAAAAAGTGTTCCTATCTCTCTATCAACCAAGCTTATGGTTGGAGGTAAGTTTTAGGATACAAGACTAGCTTAAAATGATATGCAAGGTGATATTAGTGAACAATTCTTAAGATGAGATTGCTAATGTTTAAGTACTTCAATTATGGTTGTTCTTGAGTTATATCGACAAGTACTTATTAATGATATTCAAGAGACAATCTCAATTATAAGAATAGGAGAATAACCACAAGATAAAATTGCTATGAGATGAATGCTCTGCACTAACTTAAAATTCCGAAAAATAGATATCCACTTAATACATGAACCATAAGTCAAATGACAACTAGGGCACTTATCCTTTCAAACAATTAGCCAATGATTTTCTATGCAATGTAACAAGATTATTTAATGCCCTTAACTTTCCAAGATATGCCAAACAAGACAAATGCTTTGCTAAGGTGCTCAAGATAACAATGATATTAGACAATGCAACCAATGCTTCTTAGTCAAGTAAGTAAATGCCAATGAACATTCAACTTAGAAGATATCTAATATAATCCATATAAAGTTATCTTTCAGCAAGATGTATTAGCAATGAAACCAAAATGAGAATTATGCCAAGACAAATCTTATGAGTTAATTAAACCACTTGAAACCACTTCAGGTCACAGCAATGTCTCTTAATTACTTATGTGCGCTTACTAGAAGTTCCCTTTCAATTTTTAGATTAGCAAATTAAAGCAATAGAAAATTGCAACTACAATCAATAAGATGAGCTTGCTAACAGTCAGATTAATTAACAAAATGCAGCGGAAGAAATTCAAATTTTGCTATGCATCTAGAAGTTAACAATGCAAACTAATGAAATCACTGTAGCTTAGGAGCAGTCTTTAATATGATGATATCAATGCCCAGTATAGTTCACAATCAACCAACGGATGCAAGACAAAAAAAAATATAATGCTTCAAATCCCAATTCCAGTACCAAATGCAATGTGAAGACAATACTGGAAGTCACTGAAAAAAATGAGATCACATCCCTGCAATTTTAATATCAGACCTCTGTAATCTAATATCGGACCAAATCAATCATCCAACTAGCAAGAAAACAAGTCCAAACAGATGCAGCTTCTTCTGCAACTATTGTATGTTAATTAGGGTGTTTTTCAGGTGTTGATATTATGATTAGGGTCTGCAACTTAATTTATTTTAGATCTGAATATGAACAGTCACCAAAGGATCACGAATTTGAGTGCTAGCACCCCAGATTAGTATCAAAACCTTTTCCGGACTCCACACTCCAACTGGAAACACAAGTAGTCAGCCCAGAAATTATATTTATAATGAGACACAAACCTGAAATTGCTTGCTGCCAAGGGAAAGAGAAGCTTTGAGGGCCTGCGTTGAGACAAAGAGGCCAAAGATGGCTGCTAAGGGCAAAGAAAAGCCTCAAAAGGCTTGCCGCAGAAGGATAAAGGCCCTTTTAGGCCAGCGTTTAAGGATTTGAAAGATGGGTTGAAAGGATGAAGGGCTGACAGAGGTATCAGAGGCCGATAGGAGGGAAACAAAGGAGTGGAAAGGGCTAGGAGAAAGTTAGCAGAGGGCTGGAAAGGAGGAGGATGGAGAGAGCCGAGGGCTTGAGGAGAATTAGAGGGCAACATAGCCTAAAATAAAGGTTGTGTTAGGCTTAAAGAGAGAGGGACAGGATGCCACAGGCTAAACAGGGTCACGGCAGGCAGAAATATAGGCCGTTAAGGCAACGGCAGCCCTGGAGGAAGAGAAGAAAGATGCCACAGGGAAGAGGGAGGGCCACACTTGGCCTAGAAACCCTGGAATTCCTTGAAACCCTTACTGAACTCTGGAAAAAGCTTCAGACCTGAAAAATTCCTTTAGACAATCACCAACAATATCCACTGAAGCTTGACGTTGAGTTTGGAAGAATGATAGAGGGTGGATCTTGCCTTCCTAGGCCTAGATCCACCTCTAGGAACCTTAAAAAAAATCCCAAGGGCTGAAACCCTTAGATCCCGTATCAATTCTTCAGATCTAGCCTTGAAATCCACGTGCAAAATTAGAAATTTGAAAACCCAATCCCCAATATA
The DNA here is from genome assembly GCA_000404065.3 of Pinus taeda. Classification (NCBI taxonomy): domain Eukaryota; kingdom Viridiplantae; phylum Streptophyta; class Pinopsida; order Pinales; family Pinaceae; genus Pinus; species Pinus taeda. Next base: position 280,104 of record APFE031513856.1, on the reverse strand, counting down.
TACAAAATTTAAAAATGGAACCCAAAACCCCAAAAACGTCAGCTGCAAACAAGGGTTAGAAATTAAAATTATTTACAAAATTATCAGATCTAATAGATTTATATAACATATTTACAAAAATACACAGATCTACTAGATTTGAGGAGAATGAGAACAACTCCACTCCCAAATCAGTAGAAACAAACTCTTGTTAGCCAGATCTATCGAATAAGCACAATATTATTGGAGATAAATGAGTATATAAAAAAATATTATTTTGAGCTATGATCAAGATCTTTAAAAAACAAACAATCATCAGATAGATCTTGGAAATTTAATACAATGGGTTCTTGGGTCTCTGGATTTGGGAGTTGGTTGGTCCAACCAAAGACTTACCCTCACGCCCAAAATCTAAATCTCAATTAGATCTCTGCACACTTAAAATTAAATCTTTAGCTTCTTCAAACGGGGCCCGATACATGTTAAAACCCTCAAGATCTAGAGATACCTGCTAGGTCTATCAAGTTAGAACGTTTTTCTAAACCCAATACCTAATGGAAGATACTTGTGCAAATAGATAATCCCATTGATGGCTAATGAAACAAAAAATTTATCAAATTTAATTCAATAGAGCATTTAGGCACATGATTTAGAAAAATATTACCCGTAGACAGAAGAGGAACACCACGATGAATAAACCCCAAAGTCTTTTCTATTAATTCCAAAAAAATATTACATTAACAGAGCTTGACTCAGAGCTTTTTCAAAAAAATTCAGTAACCTGAGAAGCAAATGACTCCTAATTTATAGATAAATTCTCCAAACGACTAATTGGCTTGATCCTCGTCAAAGTAATCTCAACGGTTGATAGATATTTGATCATCTTTTAATCTCCACAATCGAAAATCTTTATTTTTGAGAAATTTTCGAATTTCTCATAAAAAAACATTTTTATTAGCTCAAAATTACTTATTTTGAGCTAATTTCCTCAAAAAATTGACTTTGACTTAACCACCGAGGCCCAAGGGTTCAAGTTTCTTGAAATTTCCAAGATTCCCTTAGTGGGGGACCTCCAAAAATTAATTTTTTTAAGACCCATGAATTTTTCCTCTTTGAGAATTTAATTTCTCTAGGATTTGAATTTTGACTCTAATTAATTAATTTTTTGGCTTAGGATTTAAATTTATTTATGCCTGAAAATTTAATTAATTGACAGATGAGGGGAGTAACAACTTTTTCTACCCTCTAATATTTTAACCATGGTGCTAAAATATTATTTACATAAGATAATTACATTTCAACCCTCAAAGGGGGAAAGCCCATATGTTATAGACCCTCAATTTATTACCTAATTCTGCAACTCAATATGATCTAATAGACCAGGTGATTTGTAATAAAATAATTTAGCTAATTAGCTTAAAATATTCCCAAATCACTTTTACAAAAAATTCGACTAAAACACTAGGAGTTACCTAAGACCTTGACGATAAATTCCACCCTAGCTTTAGGGTGAGGCTAGAGGGAAAAACTTTGTCGATCATCCATATTTAGAAACACAGCTAAATCAGTCTTTCACTAACCTTCCTTAGCATCTATCTTTCATTGTCTAGGAGGGGCACAAATAGAAGGCTCTAATGATGGTTGTGTTCCATGTTATTAATACTTAACAATTGTCATCATTCCCTTGGTTTCGTTATCACATCCTATTGAATGGTGGCTATCAAAAACTCATATAGGTTCCCTCTTGGCCTTGTGCCATGAAAAGAAGGGATTGGAAATACCCGAGGTTGATGCAACTGCAAGAAAAGAAAAAGTATAAGCCAAATATCAAAATGAAAAAGAATGGCAACAGATGTAAAGCAATCAAAATACAATTATAGCTTGAGCTCTACACCCTCTTATTTAGCCACTCGCCCCCGAGAGTATCCATATCAGGCCTGTTGACCTCTACCGGTCAACTACCCATGCAGTACACCCCCTATTTTTTTACAAAAAGAGGCAACACCTGATCAGCATGTCCATGCCATCCTGCAGTCATCAGCAGCTTGATCAATCGTTTCTGTAAACCCAGTCTGCATGTATTAATTGTAAATAATCCTAGCAGATGTGAGTCGTGTTATAAATTGCCTAGGTGGATCTAACTTTCCTATGATAATCTATGTCCCGGAAGGTTTTTCGTCTCACCAATCCACGGATCGGCAGAGTTTTCCTTCAAACCTGACCCCAAAGCCGGGATAGATTTTGTCAGTGGAGTTTTAGAAAATCCTAGTGTGTTAGCCTGCTGGATTATAGTCGTGTCGCAGTGCTGGGTGTTTTGTGAGGGTCTATATTAAAGGGGTTTTTCTCCCTTGAGATGTAAATGGTTAAAGTCATGATGTAATGTGTCCTGAGGGTCGAAAAATGTTTTAAATCCCCTCGTGAGTCCTAGGTCCTAGGTCCTAGGTGATGTTTCCAAGGTCTTAGTTCGATGATCCATTTTAAAATGAATTAAGAAATTAAAAAA